>JAYMFT010072193.1:0-14549 GCA_038088735.1 Panulirus argus
AACATATATACATACATACATATATACATATATATATATATATATTTATATATATATATATATATATGTATGTATGTATGTATGTATATATGATATGATATGTGTGTGTGGGAATGTGTGTGTATGTTTGTATGTACACACGTACACACGCACACGAAGCAAGCAGGGGACAGTCGCCGATCGGATGTTCCCGCCTGGGTGTCGGGAGGGTTAGAGACGGCAGTGTAGTGAACCAGCACTACGCTGATTGTCTAGTTCCCCTCCTTAGCTCAGGTTGCTGTTTTTCTTTCTGCCTCGCATCACGTGTGCTGCTGGCGTTCAAACTATGGACCCACACTCTTTCCATTGTATCTGACAAATCTCTTTATTCTTAACTCTTAAGATTTTCATGCGGTGAGCGCTACGCGTTAGCCTCGTCTAATGGCAGAATTTCGCCGTAAGTAAAGACAGTTCAACCGACGGGACTCCACCGATGAAAAACGCTTTCCATGCTGTTTAGATTCAACCCTTGCGTTTCCTTTTGCTGATTACGTGTCTGTATATTTTCATCCTTTCGCTGCAGTAAGTTCAAAATACATAATCATTATTATCTTTATCTTTGTTACCGTTATCAAATGGGGTTAATCAGTTGAAGAGGAGGTGAATGCCACGAAAGTGAAAAGAAAATTATAGAAATGAGCCAAAGAAATGGGCCGAATACACAAACAGGAAATTGCTCAGCCATGATCAAAATTACTTTAAATCCCGGGAAGAGAAGTTGCCCAGGAAAATGTTCACCACATAAGTTAGATCGAAATTGGAGTGCATCGCCAGTTTGGTTTTCCTCGGTGCAGTGACTCCAGTAACGAAGGCCGACCAAAACTGTTATATCAAGGTAAAAAGCCACTGTAGAAGGGAAGCAACCAGACAACCTACCCACACCAGAAGGTTGGGATGGTGGGAGTCTTGATGTCATCTTTTAAGTCTCTTAATGGAGTCGATTAATGATATTGACACTGTGTAATTCTTTGAACGAAGGGAAAACCGCTCAGACCCAGGCAAAAGATAAGTTAGGAAACGTGTGATGAAGTACCTATACTTGGCAGTAGAGTAGTGGACAAACGGAAGAAGCTAAGTGAAGAGAAAGAGAGTGACGAATGGAAGATATGAAAACCGTTATGGTGACGGGCTATGAGAGACGGGACCCACGACTGCAGACCCATTTGCCCCTCGGACGCAGAAGCAGGTCACGGCACAGACACACACACAGTCAGACAGCAGGTCATGACACTTCCATACACACAGACCTGCGTCCAGTCCAGACTGTGGTATAAGTAACATCCCCGAGACTTTAGTTCCTTCCCACTGGTAAATTACTCACCGTATGGTCACAGAACCACTGAGGAGGAAAAAAACGGTAAGCACGACTCCAGTACTTTTAACGTGTCCAGTGTGGTGGTAAATAAAGCGGTTAAAGTAACTGTGATGACGGCAGGAGACGTCTGACGCTGCTGCAATGAACGATGGTTCTTCAGCCCAGCGTGGAATATGCTGACCCTGAGGACACACACACACACACACACACACACAGTGACCTCTGGCATATCACCGGGCATAGGGAAACGTAATATATAAAATCTGTTTTTTCCGCTGACTCGGAATTATAGCCCATGAGAAGGGGAAAAATAGCTCATTTTACTCTCCCGAAATTATTGTCTATGAATTTTAACTTTGAACATCACATTGAAATAAAGTTTATACCGTGTTTTATGCCTTCATTGTTTGGTTTTATTGGGAGACCGGCCGGGTTTTGTTACCCCTCGCCAGTTTTTCGGTGCATTTATTAATTTTTGCGGAGTGTGATGGCGGTGGTTGGCTGTCTGAATCATCTAATGAATTTGTTGTTCGATGAAATTATATTTTTAATCTTTATACTTGTGCCGGTGTGGCCGAAGCATGCTGCGTTACTGGCCCCTGTCCGCATACAGCGTCCGTCCGTATTGCCATGTGTACCGGGGTTTACCTACGCAGCTCAGTCTTCTGGCTGGGACAGAATTTTCTGAATGATGTGCAAGGATCTTTCTTTTTTTTATGTTTTATGATCTAATTATCTTAAACGTACATACATCCACGGGTGTCTGGTCAGACTGGGTAGGAGGAAAAAGGGCGGGCCGTCTGAAGGTAAGGTCCTGTGCAACACGAGCAGGGGGGAGGTCGTGTGAAGGCAAGGACCCATGCAAGAGGAGCAGGAGGAGGAAATGGAGGAAGGCAGGAGTCCATATGAAGACAAGGACCATGAAACATGAGGAGTGACCATGAGGCCGTAAGAAGATAGGATCGTGCAACAAGTGGAGGGAAGGTGAGGCCGTATGAAGACAAGGACCTGCGCAACATGGGGAGAGGGTAGGGGGAGGAAAAAGGCTCATCTGAGGACCAGAACCCATGCCAGGCTAAGGATAGAGTAGTGTGTGCCTTAGTGTGGCTCTCACGTCATCGCCATCACGTACAGACAGGAATTCTTCGTCAGAGATCTCTGCCACATTTGTCACGTTTTCGTTTCTAATTCATTTTCTTCTCATAAAATTACTAAAGCATTATAAAAACAGAAAATATATGATATATAATAACACTAATATATAGTATATGATAACACTAATGGCTTCTTAACAGAACAAGTTTCATTCATAAAGAAAGAATAAAGTATTGGAATAATGTTGAAAAAGTTTAGGGAAGAAAGAACCTCAACTAATGCACAGAAACTGATCAACATTTTCCTTTTACAACATGCATACTGAGAGATTATTGTTTCTCTGTTACAACATACATACTGCGAGATTTTTATTGCACTGTTACAATTTGCATATTGAGAGATTAATATAACTGTATTACAATATGCGTACTGGGATACAGCGAGACTGATATTATACTGGTACATTATGGAAACTGAAAGATGACTATCACTCTGTTATAACAAACAAACATGCAAACTGTGAGATTAGAAATTAAGTTTAGATAATCATACAGTCACTGTAATGATCATGCAACAATATCCAGTATAGAGGGAGCATACAGTCAAATAATTAAGGAATTTCGGTTGGTCGCTGGCCATCTCTCACTTGACTCATCATCTCTTACATTAGCTGAGTTTCTCAAGCAACGATACCACTCTCGCACTGCATGTGACTATACAGGCCAGGCGTTAGAGCACTGATCGTATCTCTTTATTCGTAATTACGTCTCTTAAAAAGATCGAAGAAGTGGTGTCAAGCAAAAGTCTCAGGAGGGTTAATGATCCTCACAGGTTTAAGTTATAGATAAAGAACATGAAATGGAATAGTTTATTATGATGTAGACATAAAAATATCGGTAAGATCCTTGTGACGTGAGGATCCACATACGACACCAACCTCTGCATGATGGAAGTCTTCCAGTGAGCTGATCCAAGGAGGTGTCAGGTGTGTGTAGACGCAATATGGCCCCTTGTTTCACCTCTCTGTAAGGGAAAAGAACTTGATTGTACATCATTCCATTTTCAAACGGATGCTTTAGCGGTGCTCTTATGGGAGGGTACAATCAGAGAAGCCACAAGGGTTCCTTGAGTCATTATTGTGACAGAAGACGTCAGGACATTACTAGTTAGGGAGCTTGTGTGTGCAAAGGCCAAATTGACAGTTTGACTCCCCATCTTCAGTGATCCCCGGTATATAAAGGGCGGCCAAGTCAGATCACGGAGGTGGTCTTTGAGAGTGAAGACGGTCCTCACTGGAATTGTAGGCATTGCCTGTTGGGGAGAAGCAGACGATGGCAGAGCTTCTTTCATTAAGGTCGAAGATGGTAATTTGTTACGGTCGAGAGTAGTAAGCACTGACTTCACTCTTTGCTGGTGGACTTTGTGAAATTAGTGAGACCGGATCTTTTGCAGGAAAGGACATTTCATCTGCCTAACGTGATAGTGACAGCGGCAGTTTGTGATGTGTCGCCGAGCATGAGGGACATGGGTGACACTACAATACCTTACATTAAAGGGAAGGACCTTATACTTGATCACCCCACAGATTTTTTGGAATGTTCAACTTTATCAGAAAAGAGTTTGAAAGTCTCAAGAAGTAAATCCATTACAAAATTTGCAAGAGAGTTATAAGACAAAACATTGTTTAAAGGCCCTATAATGTGTTGGTGTCTCACACTAGGTAGGTGTTTTACTTCAGACTTTATACTGTGTAGGTGTCTTTCATCAGGCCTTATACTCTGTATGTTGTTACATCAGACCCTGTACTGTGTAGGAGCGTCACATCAAGCTCTAGGTGTATGACATCAGGCCCTATACTGTGCCCTATACTGTGTATGTGTCTTACAGTAATCCCTATACTCAGTTAGTATCTTACATCAGGCGCTGTATGTAGAGGTGTCTTACATCAGGTACACTACTGTGTAGGCGTCTTATATCATTCCACATACTATGTATAGTAGGTATCTTAGTCAAAAAGAATATTATTATCGCAGTCGTTACAACAGAGTTAAGTACATTCCTTAGAGGCTTCAGCACTGTACTATGTACCACGCAGTCTTCACTTAGTCTCAGACCTTCTTGAATACCCGCCATCCTAAGTCCGCAGCCTGTTTGTGCGCTGGTTGCTAATTGCCTGGAGCTCCGTCAGGTCAATCTCCGTGCGGCTAAATGGGGTCGGGAGCCGAGTTTATGTCCCGTGCAGAATTAACGGGCACCAGGCGGAGGCCATCTTTGCTCTATAGCCACAGTTTGGTGTATTTAAGAGTTCTAGACATTACTGTAGCCAAGAGGGCCCCACAGCCTGTTATGTCATATCCTGCTCTCCTTGTCCGTTCCTCTCCTCCCCTTCCTTGTCACCACCTGCCCCGTCCCTCTCCTGACGTCTTCACTTCCCACGTACTAACACCTATCCCTCCTTTCCCCTGAAACCTCCCTCACCCCTCCCCTGACACCTCCCTCACCCTCCCGTAGTACCTTCCTCTCCCCCAACCTCTCCCCATACCTTCCCCGGCCTTCGCTTATCACCTCACCCATACTAACAGCAGTGTGAAGCTGGCAACACAGCATAAATATATATGCATATACATATGTTTTGTCGACCTTGTGAAGCGGAAGCTCGACATTAGGGATCACTCTAGCGTGCGCGAAGTGTGTGCGTGAGTTGGTTGGTTCGTCCCTCAGCCGTGTCAATAGCCCAAGTTACTCCAAGCTGCTACACATCCAAGCTGGACATACCAGATGGCTCCAGATTTTCCTATTGTGGAAGATATTCAAGACACCGCACCCCACTCCATATGTGCTGAATTTAATGACCATGAACAGCCAGAATCTGCACCACACACACACACACACACACACACACACACACACACACTCTCTCTCTCTCTCTCTCTCTCTCTCTCTCTCTCTCTCTCTCTTTCACACACACACATCAGACATACAGAGCAAAATTTTATTTGATTGGATAACTTTACCTATGAGTACGTTCAGTGAGTGTTGTGAGTAAAATAGCTTAACGACTTGTGTGCAGGACTATCCTGAAGATCGCAGTAAGGTAATGCGAGTTTTTGTGTTGCTTTCGCCCAAGGCCACTGACTGGCTACCAAAACACTGGTGTTGAACAGACTGTAAGTTACACACTTTAGATCTTTATATTCAGTTCTGCACTTCCTTTGGCTGTCGCACCTTTTTCATCACGAGCGCTATGTTACTCCCCTCTCATGTGATGAAACAAGAAAAAATATGTATATATAGCTGGAGTTAATCAGATTACGCTATTTTTGATTTCCGACTGGAGCAGTTCATTGAAATACCACTCCATGCCCGGGTACATATGTAAACGCATGATCATCTCTTATAACCCGGCACACAATAGAACATTTTCATAATATGCTTTCCGAACACGGATAAAGAGTTTAATTTTCACGTGCTGGAGCCCAGGTGCAAAATACATATGATAATATTTTACTGAAAGAAAAGAACTGCAGTAGATTACAGGCTGGTGTGCCCGGCCGGACAAAACATGGGTTCATAATGCCTTGTTTTTGCCAGTCAGATTGTTTTTAATTTCTAGTTGTTTCACGACCTAGAAAATCCGCAGAGCTGATCCCTCGAGTTGTAAGATAAGCTGATTAGTCAGGTGGGGAGTGGCGAGGGCAGAGAGGGAAGAGGGAGGTAGGGGAGACTAGAGGAGGAGGAGAGGTAACTTCAGCGCTCGGGTTCAGAGAGCGAGAACAAGAGGAGGGGTTAGGTACAGGGAAAGGTATGGGACGAGGTACAAGGGAAGGAACAGGGAGAGTGGGGTCAAGCGGGGAAGGTATACGAGGTCACAAAGACGAGGCCAAGGAGGCGAGGGAAGGTGAGGTCAAAGGGAGGGGAGAAAATGAGATCAAGTGGGAGGGTGGGAGTGCTGGAGAGAGATTGGGGCATGTATTATTACCGTATCGAATTTTACACGTTACTGTTAATGGAGCTATGGCAAAGGAACCAGCTCCCTCCTCCCGTAGGAGAACAACAGGTTGTGTACATGTCTGTTGCTGATTACATGCAGTATCTTGCCACAGTATTAGCATATTGTGGTGGGTGTTGAGTGTAAATGGTGCCAGCAGCAGCTGCTGCCCTGGAAGAATGTAACTGGGCAGGTTACATGCAGGGATAATGTACGCCCCACTGTGGTTCGCGGCACGACCGGTCTTGATGTAAACCTGGGTGTTCAGTGAAATTATTATTATTATTATCATTATTTATATATATATATATATATATATATATATATATATATATATATATATATATATAAAGCAGGAATCGTGAGAGTGTGTGAAAGAATGTAAGGCAATAAATTCAAGACTGATGTGGGTAAAAATGAAAGTGGATGGCAAGAGATGAGTGATTATATTAGCACTTATGCAACAGGCGATGAGAAGAAAGATCATGAGAGGCAAATGTTTCGGGAGCAGTTGAGTGAGTGTGTCAGCATTCTTGATGTAAGAGACCGAGTGTTTGTGATGGGTGATATAATGCGACTGTGAGTGATGTGGCAGTTGAGTTTATAAGTTGAGGCATGGGGTATTCAGTATTATGAATGGAAATGGTGAACAGCTTGTGGAACTGTGTGCTGAAAAAGGACTGATGACTGGGAATACATGTTTTAAAAAGAGGGACATACACAAATATACGTACGTGAGTAGGAGGGATGGTCAGCGGGCATTATTGGATTATATATTGACTGATAAACATATAAAAGAGAGACTTATGAATGTAAATGAGATGAGATGGGCAGCAGGTGGGGTGTCTGATCACAACGAGTATCTTGTGGAGGTGATGGTAAAGATTCATAGAGGTTTTCGGAAAAGAGGTTACAATGTTGGGGAGAAGAGAGTGGTGATTGTAAATGAGCGTGGAAAAGAGACTTGTGTGAAGAAATACCAGGAGAGACTGAGTGTAGAATGGCTAAAGGTGAGAGCAAGTAACGTGAGGGGAGTGGGTGAGGAATGGCAGGTATTTACGGAAGCAGTGCGAGAGATGCATGTGGCATGCGAAAGGTGGGAGGTGGGCAGATTAGAAAGGTTATTGACAGGTGGGATGAAGAAGTAAAGTTGCTAGCGAAAGAGAAAACAGAGGCGTTTGGGAAGGAGTGTAAATGATTTGGGGATGTACAAATAAAGCAGCAGGAGGTCAAGAGGAAGGCGCAGGAGTTGAAAAAGAGGGTAGATGAGAGTTAAGGTGAGCGAGTCTCTTTAATATTTAGGGAGAATAAGAAGTTGTTTTGAAAGTAGGTAAATTATCTACGAAAAACAAAGAGGGCAAATGGAAACATCGTTGAAGGGGGCAAAAGGAGAAACGGTAAGAGGTAGTGATGGAGTGAGTATTTTGAAAGACTATCGATGTGTATGATGAAATAAGTGGCAGACGTAGGATGTTTGGGTCTGGGTGGTGTGCGAAGTGAGAGTGATGGCGAGTGGCATCGTGAAGAGAGAAAAGCTGGTGGAAGCCTTACGTGAGATGAAATGTGTGAAGGCGGCTGGAGTGGATGATATTGTAATTGAACTTATCAAGAAAGGGGATGAAGGTGTTGTTGACTGGTTGGTAAGGATTTTCATTTTATATGTAGATCAAGGTGAGGTGCCTGAAGATTGGCGGAATGCATGCATAGTGCCATTGTATAAAGGCAAGGGTGATAAAGGTGAGTGTTCAAACTACAGAGGCATAAGTTTGTTGAGAATACCTGGTAAGTTGTATGAAAGGGTAATGGTTGATTGGGCATACGCATGTACAGAGCATCAGTCTGGAGAGGAGCAGTGTGTGGTTGATTGGGCATACGCATGTACAGAGCATCAGTCTGGAGAGGAGCAGTGTGGTAGAGGATGCGTGGATCATGTGTTTGCTTTAAAGAATGCGTGTGAGAAATACTTAGAGAAAGAGATGGATTTGTATGTGGCATTAATGAGAGAAACAGATGGATTTGTATGTGGCATTAATGAATCTGGAGAAAGCATATAATAGGGTTGATAGAGATGCATTGTGGAAGGTTTTACGAACATGCAGGGTGGGCGGTAAGCTTTTAGAAGCACTGATAACTTTTTATCAATAGAGTAAGGCATGTGTACGAGTAGGAAGAGAGGAGAGTAAATGGTTCTAAGTGAAAGTTGGTCTGCGGCAGGGATGTGTGATGTCACTGTGACTGTTCGTTTGTTTTTGTATGTGGTGGTGTTGGAGGTAAATGCGAGAGTCTTGGACATAGGGGCGAATATGCAGCCTGTTGAGGATGAGAGAGCCTGGGAAGTGAGTCAGTTGTTGTTTGCTGATGATACAGTACTGGTGGCAGATTCCATTGAGAAACTGCAGAAGTTGGTGACTTAGTTTGGAAGAGCATATGAAAGTAGAAAGTTGAGCGTGTATGTGAAGGTAGGAATGTGAATTAAAGCAAGGTTATTAGGTTAAACAAGATTAAGAGACAGGTTAGTTGGGGTGTGAGTTTTAATGGAGAAAACTTGTAGTAAGTTAAGTGTTTTAGACTCCTGGAAGTGGACACGTCAGATAATTGAACCATAAAAGTGAAAGTGTGTCATAAGGTGGGTGAGGAGGCGAAGGTTCTGGGAGCGCTGATGAACGTGCAGAAAGAGAGAACGTTATGTCGGATGGCAGAACTGGGTATATTTAAAGGCATGGTAGTCCAAATAATATCACATCGATGCGAAGCTTAGACTATAGATAAAGGTGTGCGGAGGAGGGTGGATGTGTTGGTAATGAAATGTCTGAGAACAATATGTGGGGATAGGTGGTCTGATCGAGTAAGTAATGAAGGGTAAGAAAAATGTGTAATGATAAAATGAATGTGGTTGGGAGAGCTGAGGAAGGTGTGCTGAAATGGTTTGGACATATGGAGAGAATGAGAGAGGAAAGGTTGACAAAGAGGATCTATGTGTCAGAAGTGAAGGTAACAAGAACGGAGAGTCCAACCTGAAGATAGAAAGATGGAGTGAAAAAGATTATGAGCGATCGGGGCCTGAACATGCAGTAGGGTGAAAGGCCTGCACCGGATAGAATAGTTTGGAACAATGTGGTTTAATAGGGTCGACGTGTTGTCAGTGGACTGAACCAGGGCATGTGAAGCGTCCGGGGTAAACCATGGAAAGGTCTGTGGGGCCTGGATGCGGACAGGCAGCTGTGGTTTCGGTGCATTACACATGACAGATAGAGACTGATGTAAGCGGATGTGGTCATTTTTCATCTGTTCCTGGCGTTACCTTGCAATCGCGGAAAACGATGATCAAGTATGAAAAAAAAAAAGATATGTATATATATTGTTTCTTATACACCAGTGTCAATAATTTCATCCTTCTTAATTTTGCTGGTTCCCTAAAGGGCCAAGATATGTTTCAAATATATGCCGTCTTCCGTTACCGACTCCATCATTATAGTTTCCCATTATAATTACTTATTTTACCATTATTAGGAAGAATTTCATTATTCCTCATAAAACTGTTCTTTAACCCATGTGTGTTATAACATCCTGCTGAGGTGCTTAGAACTAGGATATGTGAGTTCTTTCCCATAGTGACTGGCGAGGCATCACCATTATTCCATCATACATCAGCTTCACAGTCTCTATGTTTCTCATGAGCTTTGGTCCCACTCTCATCACTACGCCATGTTACGTCTTTCTTTCCACAGGTCCAGCATACATCAGATGGTTATCTAATTCTTAAGCAGCCTTCTTATATCTTCGTTTGGTTTCTACCATTCCAAATATTTCTAGATTTCTCTCCTTCATGAGGCACAACAGTTGATTTTCTTTGCCAAGTTCTTATCTTTAGTATTCCAATCCGGAATCCTTTTCGCTCCTTAGTCGTCCTCAGAGGCGTCCTTTCGCATCTAAGACATCTTTAGGAACCTCTTCCAAGGGAGGAGGTTACAGTACTAGGCTTGTAGGACCTTCTCATCATCGACTTGGTTCACTACTCCTGAAGGAGGCACCGTAGGGTAAAGCTAAGAGGAGAGTCGGCCTGTTCAGAAAGCGGTGCTGAGCGAACAACGGCCATGGCGAATATCATTAATATGACGTAGAGGTTTAAAACGCTTTCCTTTGCACGCAGTCACCTCCGACTTGCGGCAGACGGGTGTGGCGAGCATTCTTTCACAGCTCATGGTCAACAAGGCACTAGATGATCATTCTATATGGTTATCGTGAAGCCAAATTATCAGCTTTGTTATCACGTATTCAGTACCAGCGTCTGCCCTTCGCACCTCAAGCTTGTCGACACGAGGAAAATACCGAACTGAAAGTACAGACTCTGTAAGCAGAGAGCACTACCTACCACCTGCATATGGGAAGCGCTACACACTAGGTGCACAGTCCACCTTACACACGCAGAGGACATTCGGAATTTGTATGATGCCGTTTTGCGAATGAACTTCGACGTCCAGTTGATTGAGAGAACTCATCCTGACTGACTGTGTGTGTACACGACGCGTTTAGCCGCAGATTTCTTGCCGAATCAAACAGTACAATTGATCAATATTACATCCTTTCCTCCCCCACCTCCCCTTTTTTTCTAAGTTTAGTAATCTAATTCATTGCAGAGTTTGACACATTATGTTCCTTTACAGTTTTATCTTGTTGGTCAGCAGGAGTTCCGAGTTCTGTGACATAATGCTTCAGCTACAGGCACTGACTTTCCCTGACAGACAGCGGACCAGACCAACTTGAGCCTCCAGTCGACCGATCAACTCACTCTTGATCCTCGAAGATCGCTAACGCCTCGAAATAAAAGACATGTGACCGAAGCTTGTGAAATAGCGATGCTAGGAAAGTCTCATTACTCACATAATATCCTCAGCACTACGAGAGTCGGTTCTCTAAGATTCATTTTCTCACAGAATTAAGCTTTCGAACTCAACAAAGGGGACGTGTGCATTTATCGATTACTATAATCATTTATCAGCTTATAACTACGTCGTTGCTCGAAAGCTTAAAGGCAGATGTAGTATATGCTAGACACATAGCAGAAAGCATGTGAACCCCAGGTAGCTGTGGGTGTACAAATATGCCCGTGTGACGAATGGTAATACTTGTTACATCTATGGTACAACCTGCATATGTATGGTAAAGCCTGAACAGTAATGGTACAATGTGATCGGTTATGGTACAGCCTAGATAACTGAAGTACAGCCTGGACAGTTATGGTACAGCCTGAACAATTAAGGTACAGCCTTATCAGTAATAGTACAGCCTGGACAGTTGTGGTACTGCCTGGACAGTTGTGATACAGCCTGGACAGTTGTGGTACAGCCTGGACAGATATGGTACAGCCTGGACAGTTATGGTATACAACCAATACGATTATAGTACAGCCTGGACAGTTGTGGTACAGCATGAACCGTTACGGTGCAACCTGGACAGTTACAGCACAACATGGACAGTTTTGGTACAACCTGGAGAGCGTCTATCAAACCTGGCAAGCCTCGCACATCTGAAGCTGGTCACTGTAACCTTCACTGTCTTCCAAAGGGTGACAGGAAAGATCCTTGGGCCCTGCAAGTGAGGCCAAGGGTTACAGGAATACAGCAAGACAATCCTCTGTATTCACAACTCCAGGATGGGTGATCAGGAAGCATCACAACACTGGTGATGGCCATCAGGTGGGACAGTGAGGTGAGCCATCACCACGAAAACAATATTGTTTGCCCATGTTTGTTTGGCAACTCCAACTACTGCAGCAAACAATTCTGCTTATCTTTCCACTTTAAGCTTGGTAGCAGAGACCATCATGAAGACGATTTCATCATCTGTGATCCGTAATTCATCCTATTTTTCATTAACTTAATATCTGATCGTTTATTTATAGATTTTTTGGGATTTATTGTTATTCAAAAACAAAAATTTTTGCAAAGAATCCCGCGAGGGCCCACCAGGGATAGATAAATAGGTACCTGGCGTAGGCTGGGGTAGACATATAAATGAATCTTACATTCAGTGATACAGGTGAGAAGAATATATCCCAAATCCTCTGTGTCTCATGTTCGAATAGGATGAGGAACACCTCTGAATGTGGAGTATCTAATATCATGTTTGTGACAGCTTCCGGGTGTTGGTGACGCGCGCCGTATTCGGGCGCGAAAGACAACACGCGCTACTCACCAGTAGGGTTGGATGCCCACCGTAAGCATCACTTGTATCGAACCCACAACACGCTGTGTGCAACGTAACACAGCAAGATACGTCTCCCGGATCTTAATATCTTTGGAAGTACAACAGACTGCGTTTAAGTAACAAGCATGGGGTCGTCCAGCTGTGGGAATAGGCACCATTGCAAATAAGATTTAAGATACGTAGGGACAGCAACATTGCACAAGACGTTAAGCGGGTGGTGTGCTGACACAAGTTACACTAAGTGTTATTAATGCTATCGTTCCTCTACAGGCAATGTGACCTGCACATTGCCACTGACCTTCCTGCCCAGAACGTTCATGTGGGTTTATCATTTTCGCCTCAAAACACGTCTTGGTAAAGACACACTGAGGCTGCGAACGTACTGAAGCGAAGAACATCACGATAAAGCTGTTTTGGAGTGACTGGTCTCGTAGGCTCAGTCCTGGGGTGGGTCTCGTAGGCTCAGCCTTGGAGTTGTTGTAGATTCTGTCTTGCGTTCATACCGTAGGCTCAGCCTTGGGGTTAGTATTGCAGGCTCAGAAATGGGGTTAATATTATAAAGCTAATTATGGTGTTGGTTCTGTAGACTCAACTGTGGGGTTGGTATTGCAGGCTTAAGTTATGGGGTTGGTTCTATTAAGCTGAAACCTCGAAGCTGAAACCATCTATGGACAGAAGCTTTAGCGGCATCATACTGTGGGCTCGTCATGTAGAAGCCATAACTAGCCATGATATGAATGGAATATGACGTACTGGGTTGCCAGCTTACCAAAGTCATCCTTCTCCATATGCCAACAGCTGGTGGGTTCCTGTTCAATTGGGTTGAGCCGCGCCATCCCCACTATCATGTGTGGCTGACTTCCATCAAACGGAAAACTGTTTTGCGGACGCTGAAGAACAGACGCAACAAAACCAACCGCCATTATCGAAAAGCGTGTAACGAAATCAAGAAGGAACAAAGGCGGGCAAAAATGATATTATGCCACGCGGTTAAACGATGAAGGAGAGAGTCACTCTGCACCTCTCGCGAGGGGCGCCAGCTACGACTAAGGCAATTGAGATCAGACGCTGCAACTGGTGTTCTTCTTGCTGTCTTGGGGAGCCGTGAGACGTGGTGGGTGTCAGGCCAAGAGGAAGAATGGCTGTCTCACACACACGATTTTGTCTGACGCCCTGAGAGTCTTTTCACTTCACGTACCAGACCAACCCAATACGCCATCACTCTAACCTTCCGTATTGCTTCGTAAACTGAACAAAACGCAACATGGCGTCCTACTGTCGCCTCCTCGAGGCTACCTCGTAAACAAACAAAAAAATTCTTATGAATTAGGCATACAGAAACCCGCGGTTCGACCTGGACTGACAATCTGCCGCGAGCTTCGACGTCTGCTACCGCTGGGGTATATCACGATGTGCCTTGGCTAGCGACCATCAGAAAACACGGGCTCTTCGCGGGTAAAGTGGGTGCTGTTGTCAGGCTGGGTTAGGCTACCGTAACTATACACTATCATACAGGTATTGATGGCAAGTGTTTTCCAAGAGGGAGAGACACATACGCGAATTGGCAGCAAATAATAAACTGATGATGTTTCTCTCGATACATTTCTTGACTTATCACATTACCTAAATATACACCAATTGATGTATAGCAGTAGATTTAATACTTTGATGAGTAGCTGATAACAATATATGTGTATGGGACCAATACAATGCTAATACAGCAGTGATAGACAATTATTCATACAAATAATATTTACAACTTGCCATTTATCACCAAAGCTTCAGTCTCTTTATGTTAGGCTGTCTCTTGTGTCCCTTCCTTATAGATCAACAATTCATAATGTGATTATATATATATATATATATATATATATATATATATATATATATATATATATATATATA
>JAYMFT010072204.1:0-14548 GCA_038088735.1 Panulirus argus
ATGTTTGAGTTTTGGTGAAGTGCCTGAGGATTGGCAAAATGCATGTATAGTGCCATTGTACAAAGGCAAAGGGGATACAGGTGGGTGTTCAAACTATAGAGGTATAAGTTTGTTGAGTATTCCTGGAAAATTGTATGGGAGGTTATTGATTTTAAGAGCATAGTTAAGAGCGGTGAAGAGTGTGTGTTGAAATGGTTTGGACATATGGAGAGGATGAGTGAGGAGGAGAAAGACTGGTAAGATATACGTTTCAAAAGTTAAGGGAACAAGGAAAAGGGGAAATCTGTAGAGAAAGTGGGATGATATATATATATATATATATATATATATATATATATATATATTCTATTTTCACAGATGTTCGCCATTTCCCGTGTAAGCGAGGTAGCGCCAGGATCACACGGAGAAATGGCTTCAATCGCTCACATCCACTCTTTAGGCTTCACAGGCTCCACAGACTTTTCTATGGTTACCCCCGACCTCTTCATGTGCCCTGGTTCGGACCATTAGAGCGCGTCGCCCCCTGTCGCTCTATCCCTTGCCCGATTCACACCCTCCAGCATGTTCAGGCCCTCATTCTTCAAAACATCTCTTACTCCATCATTCCACTTTCTCTACAGTTTTCCCCTTTTCCTTGTTCCCTTAACTTTTGACATGTATATCTTACCAGTCTTTCTCCTCACTCATCCTCTCCATATGTCCAAACCATTTCAACACACACTCTTCACCACTCTTAACTATGCTCTTAATATCAATCCTCTCTCTTATCAAATCATTTCTTAATCAACTTTCCTCACAGTACATATTCTCATCAAACATTTCGTTTCCAACACATTCACCTTCTTCCGTTCATTCTCTTCTATAGCCCACCCTTTGCTTCCGTATAACACCGTTGGAACTAGTATACCTCCATCTTCGCCATCCCATATGGTGACCTCTCTTTCTACACATTTCTCAATAAGCTGGATTGGACTCACCATCTTCATACATGAATGTCTACTGTTAATGAAATTATTTGTCAAAGAGCTATATATGGTAGATTACCTTACCAGTGAACAAGTGAACCAGTGACTCAGTGAGCTCCTCGAAAGGGCTGTGTCGGAACTGTAGTCGCCTGGTCTAAGCACCATGAGTAATAAATATTCCAACTCTCCGACCAGTGAACTAGCGAACCAGCGACTCGGTGAAAATCTTTTCGGGTTTTTTTAAAAGGGTCAGAGGTGAAGTCACCGAAAATAAGTATCCTGTCTGACACGTACCAGCAACAGCACCATTACTGATTAACACTTCCCGAACCTTCTTCCACTGACCAATATCTGTCACCACAATCACCAGTGCTCGAACAGACAGAAACAAAACGAGTTCTATACTTATGTACGTATATTGTAAACGTCATAAGCAGTCCACGAACATGTGCACAGCTAAGTAAGCAAACAGCTTAGTTTTCTCGTTGTTGTGCATGCCAACTACTATATTACTGTAACGCAAACAACGCTATCAAAGTTCCCCACTGCATACGTAATGTATGTCAACCACAATATTACTGTAATTCAACCAACGAGTAATTTTTCATCACATATTGTTCAACTAATCACCACCAAGTGCATCAAATATAGATCATATAATTTGCTCTGTAAAACCTGCTGTACTATGTAGATACACCTCACTCATGCGCTTCTCCAAAGGGTCCAAAGCCCCACCTTGATCTAAGGCTATTTTGTAATTAATCAACAAGTTACAATCATGACTCTACAGTTCTGTAATATTTCAACTGCATATTTTAAGCCAAAAGGCAGCCTGAATTTAATAAACTTTTCTTTAATTCACTCTAAGTTGTTTTACATACAAACGCGCGCGCACACACACACACACAAACGTTAATCCTCCAGGCATTACCTCTCCTCAACCATCCTCTCCTCTCCGCTGTGATGCTGCTGCCCTTCTCCGTGTTCTACATTTTTGATGACTGCTCTCGTGACCTGCCTGCCTGTGTCCGTGTCAACAAGGCTTGGACATCTGGCACGCGCATGGCTGCTGCATCCCACGCTTTCTGTGTCGAGAGCGGCCACACGAGAAATAACCGGTCAGATGCCTAAATTTTGCTCAAGCAGAGAAGCTATGGAATTCTCATCCTTTCATCGTCTTTCCATCTTTCTTTATCTTTCCTACATGTAAGGTTCTTAAAGAGCTGTGATAGATCTCTTTATTGTTTTCTTATACCTTATATCCTCCTCAACCGAGATGACTATTATTGGTTCACATTTTGTCTATGTCGTGTCGGTAAATATATATATATATATATATATATATATATATATATATATGCGTGTGCGTATGTAAAACCACCTAATTTTAACACTGTATGCCCGAGACTCAAAGCCGGGCTACCGAGAATGGTAGGCGGACAGCTTTCTCATGGACCACTGATGAGATAAAAGCAGTCTTTCTTAAGCTACCACTGCAGCTGTCTGCACCCCACTTGACTCGCATTGTGCAGGCACGGGGCCTAAAACAGCAGTAGTGGTTCAGGAAAGAGAGCTTGATTCTTACTTAATGACAACACGAATAGGCTCGTGTTGGCTGGGTTTTCGTATCTTGTGACACATGTTCGACTTTGCGAAGCTGTTAATCTTTGATATTTTATCTTACGTTACACATTGCTAATCACATGAAGCTAATGACATTGCTTGAGCAAAGTTCCTAAAGGGAATGGCCATACGAATTCCAGGGCACTGTCTTGGTCCGGGTAACACATGACTAGTCATGAGATGCTGATTATGTTGATCGTCTCAGAGTAAGTAGCGCATGAATATTCATGTGTGGCTGGCACCACTGCATCTTTCAGGGCAACACACAAGGCTGAAATCATTGGAGGAAGGGGTCGCTGACCACGGGGTTACGAGTAATTGTTCACATTGACCAAACGATGATGACAGGTTGCTTGGGTTGCAGTATTACAACCATATTAAGCACGTCTGTAGTTGGAGGAGTAGCCTGAATTGGGATCAATAGCTCAAAACTATCCGTGCGAGACTGGCTGTGTATTGCCTGCGTCGGGACGGCATATTCACTCCCAGGCGGTGGGATTGGCAGCGTTGCTATCAAGGGACAACTCACACTAGCCGCTGCAAGATGGTTATATTTACATCAGGGTAAGACACACGACAGGCTTATGAGAGCGCAAGTTTTGTCTGTTTCGAGATGAGCTCAGTATAAGTGAGTTCGCGAGGTTGGCGTCGTAACTAGCAACAAATTAACTCCCACACGACAGGGTTGTGAGAGACTGGGGGCGCTGCTTGCCCCGGGTTAACTCGCTCATGATCGCGGACATGCGATGCTAAATGATTCACGACAGTCACGCCCCTTGCTTCCCCGAAGCTAGACATTTGTAGGTAGACCATATACAGCTGTGCCTTCATTGGCTCTCCTGAATAGGTGATTGATTAAGCAAATTCTGACCTGGTATGATAAATGGTTTACTATCGCTGTAAACTAACCGGGTGTCCTTATGCATTCTTCTTGTAAAATAAATTGATCATATCTTGGATTTGTATATGAGCCATCATTTACACGCATATAGCTATGTGTACTTCAGTACACAAAAATTTCAAAAAGTAACAGACCACAGGGTCCTTTCGAGGCTGTTTGTGATAGTGGAAGATATCAGAAACTCACATATTAGTGTGGCATAGGCTAGAAGGCATCCATATGATTCAAAGAAAATAACCTGAAATTTGTCACTGTGTCTAAGGAGGCGCAAATAATGCCATTCGTGGACTTAAGGCGAAGTATTTATCAAGATTATTTTCAATCGTTTGTATAGTACTACTTTCAACCACTCTAACTGGCAAATCATTCCATATTAACAATCCTGTTGAAGAAAAAGCCCTTCGCTTCATTCGAGGTAAAACGTTTGCCCACGAGTTTGTATCCATCACTAAATAACATCAGACGAATCAAGTCTTAGTAACTAAGGAGATAAAGATTATCAGATCTTCTGATAATTTTGAAATACTTGTATTAGATCACCTTTCAATCGTCTCTTTTCTAAGCTAAATAGATTCAAGTCGTTTAACCTGCTCTCGTAGGATCCGTTTCTCAGTCCGGGTTTCATCTTTGTAGCTCGACGCTGTACTCTCTCCATTCAGTCTATGTTTGTTTTTAAGGTAGGATGACGAAAACAACAAAACATTCAGATTGTGGGCGATCCAATAAATTGGAGAGAGTAAGGATGATTTTCTCGTGCTTAAATTCGAAGGCCTTATCTATGAATCCAAGAATTTTATTCGTTCTTTTCACTGCTTCTATGCAATGCTTGTTTGGTTTTAGTTTACCAGAGATTATTATGCCCATTTTTTCCCCTTATTTATCTTTTGCAGTCCATTTTGTTTTCTACTACCGTTATGTAAAACTTTGCACTTATCAATATTAGAATTCATTTGCCACCTATGAGCCCAGTCCATTAATATGCCAATGTGAGTCCGAAGCTGTAGACGTTCAAGTTCATTTGTACATTGATTTCCAGCTTTGTATCATAAGCGAATTCTGATATCTAGCAATCCAGCCCATTATCAATATCGTTATCATATATGGGAAAGAGAACTGGTCTGAAGACTGATCCTTGAGGCACTCCACTTGTTACGTCTAACTATTCTGAGGCTTGACCATTAATCGCAACTCTATGTTGACGGCCAGTCATCAGTTTGTTATCCACTGAAGTACAACCCCATTGATACCATGTGACTCAATTTTTGCTGCTAACCATTGATGCGGAAAATTATCGAAATATATTTTGAAAATTTTTGTATATAACATCAACTGCTTTACTTTCGTCATATATGTTGATTATATCATAAAAGAAATCAAGCAGATTTGTCAGACTGTCCACTTTGTCTCACGTATTCTGACTGATACGTAACTTGCACTCCTCCATCGCTGCTACAGCTCACGTTCATGAACTGGGACACAGGATTTACTGTCATTGTCAACTCGAAAGTATGATCTTTATTGGCTTACGCTGTTGATGATTATTGAACAGAACAGGGAGAAATGTCACTCAAGCCAAAACAGCTTTAAATAAACATATGAAACACAAAAATACAATCTGGTGAAAACAGTAAAGAAAATGTATGCTTATGATTCACAGGTGTTTGCAGACATTAGAACAAATAAATACAGCTGATACATAAAGACATGCACAAAGCCTTTCATAAACATCGCTGGAGTCCAAAAGTTTACACACTATGGATGTCAAGCTAATTTGGCGATATTTTTTCGGGCAGAGACTTGTTATCGCTTTCGAATATCTTGTTGCACCGGCAAATTTCCAATCCTCTAGACCTTTCGCAATGGCAAGTTACTTAAAGCGAAGTCCAGGTGTTAACTACCTCCTTTTCGGCTTCTTTCAATATTCTTCAATGAAAAGGATCAAAGCTTTTATTTACTGCCCTTCCATATAGTGTTGACATTATACCTTGATCTTGCAAGTTGTTGTAAAATGTTCTCCTTCACTACCAATGGGACTGGATTTAAACACAAGACGTGTCTCCAATGGTGATCACAGATGAAATAAGTTCATGTTAGACTTTTACTACAGCCTCATTGTCTTGAGCTAAATCGTCTTTTTCTGAGAATAATAAAACAATTGATCGGCTATTGACTCTTTTGCTTACATTTTGCATTACGCGTTCATAAGTAACTTTTCTTAAATGATTATAACTTGTATTGATCACTTACTACTTCCGTGTCATTTCTTCACATATATGATATAAACTTGTAAAAACTAGAATACATTCTTTTGTCTTCTTTTTTTCTTTCTTGTTAGTTTCCCAGGTAGCAGTTCTTTTTCCAAATCTCTTCACTCTCTTCCTACACGACCTCCCATTACCTAATGCAAGTCTAAAATGAAGATACTTTCATATGCAAACGACTTCATTATCACATCACAACACACTGCCACCACAGTAGCAACATAAACATTCAGCCTTACTTTACACAAATGAAACAATGGCTAACCAAGAACTAAATGTCTGAATCTCCACAGAAGGATTGTGTGAAGAGATACCATGATAGAATGAGTGTATAATGGCGAAAGGTGAGAGTAAATGAAGTGAGGGGAATGGGTGAGGAATGGAAGGTGTATAGGGAAATGCTGCTATCACTTGCAAGAAAAGTGTTTGACATGCGGAAGGTGGGAGATGGCAGGTGAGAAAGGTTAGGGAGTAGTGAGATGAAGTATTCAAGTTGTTAGTGAAAGAGAAAAGAGAGATGTCAGGCCGGTACTTACAGAGGAGTGACTGCCAGTGAGTGGGAGATGTACAAGAGAAAGCGGCAGGAGGTCAAGAAGAAAGTGCAGGAGCTGAAAAGGAAGGCAAATGAGAGTTGGGGTAACAATAAGAAAATGTTTTGAAAGAAGGCTAATAGCTTGAGAAAAATAGGAAAACCAATGGGAACATCGGTAAATAGGGCCAGTGGAGAAGTGGTAAAAAGCAGAGATAACTTGAAGAGATAATGAAGTGTGTACTTTGAAGTACTGTCGAATGATAAGGTGGCAGATGTAGGGTGTTTGGGTCGGGGATGTATGCGAAATGAGAGTCATGGAAAGTAGTTTGGTGAAAAGAAAAGAGGCGGTGAAAGCCTTGCATAAGATGAAATGTGGCAAGATGGCTGGAGTGGATGGAACTGCAGTTTAAATTCTTAAGAAAGAGAGTGACTGATCTTTAATTGGTTAGATAAAATTATCAATGTGTGTATGGATCATAGTGAGAGGCCTGAAGACTGACGAAATACATGTATTATGGTCTTTTATAAAGGCAATAGGACTAAGATGAGTGTTCGAATTACAGAGGTAAAAGCTTGCTGAGTGTATCTGGTAAACTGTACGGGAGAGAGGTAACGGAGGAGTGATAGCATGAGCAGAACGTCAGATTGGAAAAGATGAATATGGTTTAAGGAGTGCTAGAGGAAGTGTTTCTCAGGTGTTTGCTTTAAACTTTAAAGATTGCATGTGAGAAATACTTAGAGAAACAGAACGATTTGTATGTGGGATTCATGGATCTGGAGCAAGAATATGATAGGACTGAAAGAGAAGAATGTGCTACGAATATATGGTGTGGGAGAAAAGCTCTTAGAATCAGAGAAGAATTCTTATCAAGAGAGTAAGGCATGTGTGCAAGTAGGTAGAAAGGAGGGTGAGTGGTTCTAGGCGAAGGTGGATCTAAGTCAGGGGTGTATCGTCACCTTGGCTGTTTAATCTGTTTATGGACAGGGTGGTTATAAAGGTGAGTTCAAGGATCTTACGGAGAGAAGCAGGTATGTAGTCTGTTGGGGGGGAGGCTGGGAGTTAAGTCAGTTGTTTGCTGATGAGACGGTACTTGTGGCATATTCGTTTAAGAAACTGAAGAAGCTAGTGTGTGAGTATGGGAGAATGTATGAAAAGAGAGAGGTTGGAAGTAAATGTGAACAAAAGCAAGATTATCAGGTTTAGCTGTGAAAAGAGATGGTTTGTTTGGAGTTTGAGTCTGAATGGACAGAATTTAATGGAAACCCCGAATGTTTTAGATACCTGGGATTGGATATGGGCAGCGATTGGAACCATGAAAACTGAAATGAGCTAAAGCGTTGGTGATGGGGCAAAGGTTTTTGGCGCAGTGAGAAATGTGTGGAGAGGGAGGTCTATGTCTTTAAGGGCAAAGATGTGTATGTATCATTATACAGTGGTCCCGTCTGTGCTGCATGGATGCTAGGCGTGGGCTTAAGACATAATTTAACGAGTAGGTTGAATATGTTGGAAGTGATATGTTTGGAGACAATATGTGGTACGAGGAGGATTGATCGAATAAGAAATGACAGGGTAATAGAGAGGTATGGTAGAAAGAGGAGTATGTCTGAAAAGGCCTAAGAGGCTGTGCTGAACTAGTTTGGACATACAAAGAGGATGAGTGAGGAAAGGATGACTAAGAGGGTATACATTTTAGAAGTGGAGGGAACATGGAAAGAAGGACACCAAGGAGGATGTGGAAGGTTGATGTGAAAGATTCTCTGAAGGTTTGAGGCCTGCACATGCAAGAAGGCACGAGGCATCTAGGGAACAGAGCGAACTGGAGTGATATGGTATAGAGGTGGCAACGTGTTTTCAGTGGGTTGAACCACAGAACATGAAGCGGTCAGGGGAAAAGATGTGGGGCCTGCTTGAGGATAGGGGGCGGTTGTTTTGGTGTATTATCCATGGCAACTAGAAAGCAGATGTGAGCGGATTAGGTCATTTCTTCGTCCGTTCCTGACGTTACCTCGCTAACACCGGATATGGCGCACATTTACAAAAAAAATATGTTGAGGGATGATGCATAACCAACATTCACTAGTCGTTTATTCACTTTTTTAACAATACGAATTTCTTCTTTAGAAAAGGATATATTGAATGTTGCATATTAATGTTCATTTTTTCTTGTATTATGTATCAGACGTCTCGGGCACAGAAACTTTGGCAATCGTTATGCAGATTACTTGATAATGATAACATACAAAAGAAATAAAAAGGAACGGAAACATGAGTGGTTTACTTCTTGGAGTGTTATAGTCGAGGCCGAGAAAGAAGCTAATATCTTGTATTGGAAACTTGAAGTTCGTGCGTGGTAACTGAGGTGGTAGTGGAGGTGGAAGGTTGTTAGTCTAAATAGGTCATCTGGTCAAAGGATTCCCTTGGATCTCTGTACCTGGGGAAGTCGCATGATGGTGGTGAGGGAGCTCATCTATTCCGTCGTAGAGAACGGTTTAGGGTCCCAGCTTGTCCTGTGCTTTGGTGATTGATGAAGGAGTTATATTCTCTGAAGTAATCTGGTTTTCTTATCTATAGTCCTGTAGGATCAAGATAAAATATCAATATTTTCGTGTTTTGAGTGAGATGGTGAGGGGGGTTTATATCATGTTTCTGTTACATGTTCATTTTGAGTACTCTGATTTCGACGGTTGGCTGTTAAGTGCCAGCTAAGCTATGTAGTGTACATACTTAATGTGGTTTAGGTTATTTCTTCTTTACTTCTTTACAGTATTCTGTTGGGTAAGAGGACATGTGAACAACATTGGTAGACTGCACTGGATTACTGCTCTGGACTACGCCGCTACTAAAAAGTCACCTTTACTGAGGTTGCATCGTGATCAGCGGACGGAAAGGAGGGAGTTCCCACGCTAAAGAAGTATCCGTCCGAAGTATATCGTTTTTCTATTACTGGACGTACCGCCGCATTCAAGCTGCAAAAGCCTCGAAAAAGATGATTGTTTGTTTGTGTGTGTGTGTGTGTGTGTGTGTGTGTGCATGAATTCATCTCTCCCTCCTTTAACTTGTCATTCGCTCTCACCAATTTTTCATTTCTCCCCACTTTAACTCTTTTTCTCTATTTCTGATCTCTCTCTCTCTCTCTCTCTCTCTCTCTCTCTCTCTCTCTCTCTCTCTCTCTCTGTTTGCTTCTGCCAGAATCTATCTTCTTCCCTCTTTCTTTCTCTCCTTCATTGACATGTTTTCTCATCTCTACAACCCTTCACATAGATATGAAAAATCACAAAAGGGCTTCGCTTTAACAACGGCAGCTTCCTCAATCATAAGGACTGTTCTTTTCAATATCTGTTGAATACATCCATTAAAAACGTGTGTTGTCTGGTATTGTCCTTATACAGAGAAGGCAACATGGTAAGTGACACTAAATGAAGTTACAGTGGATATCATTTTCTTCCTCTTACCTATGTATTTCCTTCAAACCTACCACAAAGATAAAGCAGATATTCCAACCCACACGATTTTTCTTAACCCTTCCCTGAGGGATCCTGTTCCACAGAGCACTGCTTTGATTCTGCAACCTGCACACCCCCTGTTCCTCTCAAGTTCTTTACTTTTGTCTTTTATCATTTTCTTTTACCCTGTCTCTCCTCTCCCACTTCTGTCTTTCATATGAAATCCACAAGAAAACCATAGATGAGTTTTCTGTGCATACGTTCACTTTCCCATAATCACAAAATTTCAATATCTGTTTCATGGAATCACAAGATGTGTTTGCTGTATGGTAGCCTATCCGGGTGTAGTGGCAGCTGAAATGCCTGTTATGTCTTCTTGTGAACAATAATATGTTATCACTTGGATCCTTTGCCTCGATGCACCACAAGCTAAAGCTCACCATCCATCACACACTAGTTTTTTTAGCTCTAACCTGAAGCGTCTTTGCTCTATACAGAAGCACTGTATTCTCCCTTCCCAGTTATCTAATCTGCTTTACCGATGCATTCTACATTCCTCCCTCAGTGTCAAATATCACCCTGTTTCTATCAATATATATATTTAATTCTCACACTTTCTCTTCACACATTGGGCTTTCCTAGAAAACATTTCTAATGTTTGCAAAAATAAAAGTGCAATTTCCTTGTAATGTAGAACATATCCACTTAATTCATGTCGGTCGTGAGTTTAGCAAGGATATTTCTTTTCCGCATTCACTCTGGGTTGGGACACTACACGCTTAAAAACAAGATAATAACGAGACATCTTTTCCATTACCTTTGCTCCTCGTGATCTTTCCCAAGATTTGTTCTTGTTGCCATAAACACATCAGGGCGTTCCAAACAGTAACAGCAGATGTAAAACAGCGTATCAAGAAACATGGGTATCTCACAGATACCATTGCGAGGTTAGCAGTAACATAACTTGCTAAACTCTATTCTAGAACAGCCTGATGAATTTTCACTGAATCTTCAATCATTCTTTTCTTTCCCTTTCACTGCCACTCATTCCTAATGTGCATTCCCGCGTCACTGGCAGTTACACTGTTACGTATATCACCTCTTGCCTTCCCAAATTTCACTAACGCTTTCCGCTTCCTCACATCCTACTGCCACTGACAGCATCACCCTCCCACACCTACCCACTCCGTAGCTCTCTTTTCTGTTTACCTTTTTATCTTTCTCGCTCAGCTCCTACTTTCCTTAACCACGACTCTCCTCTGCTAATGCCAAAGCCAATTTTTCCTTGTCCGTTGCGCCTCAACTCACCTTCCAACTCACCTCGTCTTGCCTTTATTCCCCCTTACTCCTATCCCTTACCTCATCCCTACTCTCATAAATCCATCCCCTCACAGCATTCCCACTCACTCAACATATCCCCCCATACTCGTTGATCTTCCTCCTCTCTGTCCACGTCCACACACACACTGCTCCTGTTTCACTCCATATTTCCTCTGATCCATCCTCACTCATGTGACACTCTCCCCCGTCACGTTTCACCTATTCTATCTATCATCTTCCTTGTGTCCAATTCTTCTTGTTCTTTTCCTCATTCCAAACTCCTCACTCCTAACTCCCTCCTAATCGTTCATGATGCTCTAACGTCATCAATGTATCCATACATATGATTATCCTCCTTTCTTTTCCTTTCATTTTCCTTCTCTTTGCCTGATACCGTCTGATTCCATCTATCGTTATCACTGACAATTATCCACGCTTCCCTTTTTCCCAGCAACATTCCCGTACCTCGTTTCCTGACGCGACCTCTTCCACTATGCAGCAACTGCCCTTGCCAGACCTTGTCTCCCGACGAGACCTTCCTAGCAGCCTTCACATACCTCGTCCCCCGACGTCACATGACCTTCCCAGCAGCTTCAAATATACTTCTTCTTCTGACGTGACCTTCCAAGCAACTTTTGCGTACTTCGTCTACTGACATGACCTCCCAGCAGCCTCCGCATACCTCATCTGACGAGACGAGACCTTCCCAGTAGCTTTCAAATACCTCGTCTTTTGACGTGACCTTCGCAACCAATACACCCTTCTCCAGCACTGTTGACGTATTCATGAAGTTTCTCTGTAATAAGACGAGAGGGAGACAGAACGCTCCAAACTCACACCGAGGTGGATCTATTGATTCATCTTAAGAGCGCGCCGTAGGTCCCTCCCTCCCACCTTGCAGTGGGAGGGAGGTAAGTATGATATCGGTAGACCTCCAGAATCTACACTGAATTGACCTATTACGCGACACGTTGACGTTCACCAGGTTCTCCATATCAGTTATAACAGAGGAGAATGAGTACTGAGAATGGAAAAAAAAGTCACGTCTGGAATGGAGCGGGTATAGCAGGCAAGCAGGTATTGGTCATAACAGATAAGAGCTAGAAAAAAAGATGACGTCGTAGGAGCGCTAGCCACTGTATATGGGGGAGAGGAGCAGAGCACTGACGCTGCTTATATCGCTGTAATTAGGTTAGAGGCACAGTAACAATACAGGATAATAGATGTACTCATATCAAAGACACATCAGTCACAAAGCCAAGAGGAAGGAAACATGGAGGACAGGAAGACGTAACAACAAAGAAACAGTAGGGACAAAAGAAGGGCATGAGATAACGGAGCTTTGGCAAGGAAGCAGAGGTAACACACACACAACCGGCAACATAAACGAAGCAGATAATATAGAGAAACTGATGAAATTGAAGTCACGCATAACATGAACATAAGTTACGGCAAATGGAGAACAAAGGGAACGTAGAGGCAACAGATTTACAGGAAGCATCAGACTAAAACGAAAAATATTAATAACAGGAGAGAATCAACCTGCACAAGTAGACAGGCACGGCAGGAAAACAACGCTCAGAACAACGAGGAAGATAGAGAGACAGATGGCAGTAAGGGGAGGCAGCAGCTACAATATGGATGCTGACACAACATAACGAGTGCAGCAACAAAAGAGGCAATAACACTTACATAAAAATAACGATGAACTTAAATCCAGCCAACACATACAAGAGACAATCGGCTGGCGCGAGAGGAGTGTGGCAATGGATACAAAACTCAAGCTTCAAGGTAACAGGAACGACAGTAATGCAGCAGACACAGCAATAAAGTGGTAGGGACAACAGGAAGACGGCAGACACAACAGCAGGGCAGCAGGAACAACAGTAGGGCACCGGATACAATAACAATGCAACAGGAACAGCGGTAAGGCAATCGACACAAAAGTAAGCCTACAGACTTAACATAAGTCAACAGGAACATCAGCAAGGCGGCAGACGCACCAGCATTGCACCAAACATAACAGTGAGGCAGCAGATACAACATTGACGCAAATGACGCAGCAGTGAGACAAAAGACACATCAGTGACCCAGGAAAGTCAACAGACAAAACAAAGAGAAAGCAGACGTAATAGTGAGAGATCGTTATACAATAGCAAGACCGAAGAAGCATCATAAGGAAAGCAAACAGAAGACACACAGCAAACACTACAGCGAAATATTAAACACAGAAATGGAGGCAGCAGACAGAGACGAAGAGCAGAAGGCAGTAACAAAACAGATCACACAATATGGAATTGTACGTGAAGCGAAAAGATAAATTTCACAGCAGTACCCAAGTAGGCACAATAGCGAAATGAAAGAAACACCCATAGCAGGAATCATAATGAATAAAGTAGAGAGATTAGAATGCGGAACACTGCACTAAGGCACAACGTAAAGGCACTAAACAAACAGAGACGCAGGAAAATACGGTAATGAGGAGGCAGCAGATACAACAGTGCGGTATAAACTACAACAGTGAGGCATGATATACAACAAAGTAATAGAAACTACAACAAAGAGGCAACGCACACAACAGTTTGACAGAAACTACAATAGAAAGGCATCAGACACAACAGTGTGAGAGAAACTACAAAATATAGGCAGCAAACACAACAGGTAGAGGACATTACGAGGTTATCTATTAGGCAAGGTTCGTCGGCCAAATATGACACCAGGTTAATTTCCAGGTCACATGGGTTCCCTTCATCAAACCTGCCCAGGGTCTTAAGGATAAACTTATCCTCATACTAATTTAACTTGACCCAACTTGGTATAACTTAAGTTCTTCTACCCGACTTCTAGTGGAGTTACTTATTAACGCATAAAATATGCTCATGGAGCTAATAATGCATTAAATATTGAGTAAGGTAATGTAATTATCTTCGTATGGTAATAAGATAATGAGATAATTTTGGAGAATCCAATGCTCTCATTTTGTCAGCGAAAAAAGATTCTGCTGGTGATGGAGGATCTTTGGCTGAGGTAACCTTAAAGGAACAGTTATCTATTTCCTTGACACTGCCACATGTTGAATCTTAGTCATTATATTACAGCCTTTTAGCAGTTGACAGTCATTGTGATATGAGCCACAAGTTATCACAGAGTGCATTCCTCTCCTTGTCTTACTACGGTCTCATACTCTCCTTCTCCTACCGCAGAATCTATTCCCCTCCAAGTCTCTACGTTGCGTAAATTCCAATTTTAGTACAGTAAGCTCAAACGGCTCTCCAATAAGAAAAAAAAATCACAAAACAGCTGTAGTTTCTTGGCAATACAATGTCAATAGGTTTCATCTTTTCGGTAATTTCCAGTGACTAAAACATTCCACTATAGGACTCGAGAATTTTGCCACAATTTAGGTACTGCACACAGCTCAAAAAAGAGATAGATAGATAGATAGATAGATTGAGAGAGAGAGAGAGAGAGAGAGAGAGAGAGAGAGAGAGAGAGAGAGAGA
>JAYMFT010072215.1:0-14548 GCA_038088735.1 Panulirus argus
GGGTGGGGTGCTAAATGACCAGGTGCAGGGGTGGTGAGAGAGTGGGGGTGAGAAGAATGTGTAAATCTACAATCCATAACTTCGTCAGATTGAAAAGATTTAATATTTATCCACTTCACTCAAGCCTAACTCTGATAACACCTGTTCAAATTCAATGCCTTTTTCCCTATCACTAAGACTCATTTGCATACACCTATGACCTTTTAAGCCCTTAATTATCTCTGTTAATCTCTAATCATTGATCCGTCCCTCTTAAACGACATCCGGGCCAATATCCAAGCCCCTTATAGACACTATTCCTTATACAAAGTGTCCCTTACACAGAGTGTCCCTTTTACACAGCGTTCCTTATGCACAAGTGTCCTTCATTCAGTGTTTTCCGTCTATAATATCCTTTATAAAGCACCTCTCTCTCTCTCTCTCTCTCTCTCTCAATTTCAAAAACCTGTTAATTCGTACGTTCGCTAGTGTCCCTTGACTAATTTGCATACTGTCGTCCCCCCCAAAAAAATACGTTTCCTTTATTGAATCCTATGGCCGAGGTAGAGAGAGAGAGAGAGAGAGTTAGTTCAAGTTGTGGGTTTTGATTTACCTGAAGAATCTGAGGGAGAGCGAGAGTGAGAGTGAGGAAGGGGGGAGAGGTAGTGTGCATAAAAGGAACCTAAAAAAGACACTTTGCAAAGTCATTTCTTGACCTTGGGATCCAGAAAGCCGACACGACTGGTTGTCTGTCCGTTCGTGTGTGTGTGTGTGTGTGTGTGTGTGTGTGTGTGTGTGTGTGTGTGTGTACGGGTGCCAAAAAGCCACCCCGACATAGCCGGGAGAAATAATTTGCCTTCTCCTCCTCCTGTACTAACACCCAAGGGGTGGGGTGGGGTGGGGGTGTCCAGGATGCCCACTGTGGGCACACTGGGTGTTATAGCAGCGTCCCTGTCAAAATTCCTTTCCAGAGAGGCAGAAGAGAGAGAGAGAGAAATAAATATCTCGACAGTTTCCCGCAAAAGTGGATATTTCCTTTTTTCTTTCACTTTGCACAAAAAAGGTGACGACTGAAAATCTCCCCAAGGCAAGTGCTTGACGGTAATGGCTGCAGCTTCGTCCCAGGGGTTGAGAGGAGGCAGCCGACAGTAGGGGAGTGAGGGAGATGTAGGCGACACCTCTCCAACATCACCGTTGGTATGAATCTCCACCAAATCTATCTATCTATCTATCTATCTATCTTTCTGTCTGTCTATCTATCTATCTATCTATCTGTCTGTCCGTCTATCTGTCTATCTATCTATCTGTCTGTCTGTCTATCTATCTATCTGTCTATCCATCTATCTATCTATCTATCTGTCTGTCCGTCTATCTATCTATCTATCTATCTACCTGTCTGTCTATCTGTCTATCTATCTATGAATAATTACCTCCATCGATCCTTGGTTGGATGAGGTACATATTCACAGCCTCTGAAACCAAACACACACACACACACACACACACACACACACATACACACACAAACTTACATAACAAGCCCAACATGGTCACAATAACAGGGGCTCCATCGTATGGAGCTTTCTGACAGCCCGTTTTCAAATTACCATCGCGTCTGAAATGCGCAACAGATCTGAAAAGACATTTCTTTTTCCTTTTACGAAATGCATATTCCTGACCTGCCCCTCTTTTACCCACGCCAGTGGCTTCCCATGGTCTACCTATGGGGGAAGGGCATGAATGGGTAACGCCCTTTTGACCCTATAACGACCGTAATTAGCCGTAATTGATGCTCAGGTTAATTCAGGACACAAACCCCGCGTATTGTGTTTGGAAAGGGCCTTAGATAGATGGGGTGGTGTCCCCAGTATACTATAGTGCCAATCGTGGGGTGGTGGAAAAATGGATGGGTTCGAACCCTAGTCCAAAACATCTAAAAACCGGCATTTTTTGACGTCGGAGCCAAAGAGAGAGAGAGAGAGGGGGGGGGGGGACCCATCTAGAGACAGATCCGTCCGTCCACCCACCACGGGATTGGTGGAAAAATGGATGGGTTCGAACCCCAGTCCAGAACACCTCGAGCCGACATTTTCTTCTTTTTTTTTTATGACGTCGGAGCCAGAGAGAGAGAGATGGGGGGAGGGGAGGGAACCCCCAGAGAAAGATCTACCCATCCACAGCTAAAGGTTTTTATCTGTTTTTCTCTCTCCCCTGACATACATATATGCCAACAGCTGTTGTTCCGGTTCTGACACCACCTCTTGCCAACACCAACGTCCCTGACACCGCCCCCCCCCAAGACCTGTGTGCCAACTACTCTCCCCCCCTCCAACCCCTCCTTTTCTCTTCAGACTTGACTAACGACAATTGTGAGAGGGGACTCGTTGCCTTAATTAGGCTCCCAGAGTACTGAGAAGTGTCTTCCTCACGTCTGAGTCCAGCCTTGAAATGTGAAGATTCTAAAATATCTTTTTAAGAAACGGTGTCATTATTCCGCCTGTTCCCGGCGCTACCTCGCTGGCGCGGGAAACGGCGAACAAGTTCGAGAGGAAAAAGAGAAACTATATTAAGATATATATATAGACAGATAGATAGATAGATAGATAGGTAGATAGATAGATAGATAGATAGTTAGATAGACAGATAGGTAGATAGATAGACGGACAGACAGACAGATAGATAGATAGATAGACAGATAGATAGATAGGTACACAGATAGATAGATAGATAGATAGACAGACAGACAGATAGATAGATAGGTACACAGATAGATAGATAGATAGGTAGAAAGACAGACAGACAGACAGATAGACAGACAAACAGACAGACAAGTAGCTAGTCAGATAGATAGATGTAGAAATAGTAGACAATGCTATGTTACTGTGTCTCCATTGACAGTCATTTCCCACGATCAAATTTCGCCTTTATAGCAAAGATAGCCTTCAGACAGACTGTGTATACTCGTATATGTCGGCAATGTGCCAGGCCACCGGAAGCGTGACGCAAGCATGTTAGCGGAATGTGAGTTTCCCCTCTATGGCAACAGCTGGCGGGGTTCTCTCTTGCCCCCACAAACCTCTAATCACCGTCTCAAATCTTAAGGCCTTTTCCTAAAGGAACCTATCAAGTCTTAAGTCTTTTTCTAAAAGAACCTATCAAGTCTTAAGTCTTTTCCCTAAAAGAACCTATCAAATCTTCAGGCTTTTCCCTAAAAGAACCTATCAAGTCTTAAGTCTTTCCTCTAAAAGAACTATAAAGTCTCAAAGCTTTTCCTAAAGGAACCTATTAGGTCTTAAGGTTTTTTCCTAAAGAAACCTATCAAGTCTTAAGGCTTTTCCCTAAAGGAACGTATCAAGTCTTAAGGCTTTTCCTAAAAGAACCTATCAAGTCTTAAGGGGTTTCCTAAAAGAACCTCTCAAGTCTTCAGGCTTTTCCCAAAGGAACCCATCAAGTCTTAAGTCTTTTCCCTAAAAGAACCTTTCGTGCCTTCAGGCTTTTCCTAAAAGAACCAGTCCTGCGTTCTTGACCGTCCCTTTAAAAGCCATGTCCTTTTTCCATATCACCTTCTCTAACCCCACTATTATTCTCTCATCTCAAACCCCCTCCCCCTCTCATCTATCTCCCTAGTACTTAAGACTATCCCTTCTCTATCCCAAAGTACTACCTGCTCTATCCCCCCAACGGTGCAATGGCCGCTTCAGCATCCCTAAATGCACTAAAACATCCCACGTCCATCGCAGATTAAATCAGCTATGGAATTTGGACATGTTTTTCAGACATTTTCATCAATGGCTCGCCCCTTTTGATTCGGTCCTACCAAATCAGGCCACATGATGCAAACAAAACGTGACTCAAACACCAACAAACAAGGGTGGGGGGATGTAAACAAGGCAAACACACACACACACACACACACAAACAAACATGGAGGTACCTGTTGACGGGTCTTCCCATCGGCGCTGCTTTTGGCAACAGGTCTCCCGACTACGTTGGTTCTCCAGGACACCCTAAAACAGCCTTTAGGGTTGAAACCCAGCCAAACCACGTCACCCTCTTCGACCATACTAACACCCTCCCTCCTAGTCATGCAATTCAAGTGGGTTTCCAATCCTGTCCCACCCCCCTACTGTCTCATTAGGTCCTAGTCCTCTCCAGGGTGTCCAGTCCACCAGGCTTCTAGTACTCTGTCCCATCCCCTACTGTCTCACTACGTCCTAGTCCTCTCCAGGGTGTCCAGTCCACCAAGCTTCCAGCCCTGTCCCACCCCCTACTGTCTAAGCCCCTGTCCCCTCCAGGTTGTCCAGTCCACCAAGCTTCCAAACCTGTCCCATCTATTATTATAATTATAATTATTATTACTATCATTTATTAACAATAGAAATCCTTATAGGTGGGTTACCCAATACCAAAAGACAATATATATTAACCTAACCTAAATAACCACAACATTTAAGATTCAAAATTCTGCTCTTTATTTCATAATTAATCTAATTTCTGGCGTTTATAATAGCAAATTCTCAACATTTCCATAAGCTCCGAAAATCTGCACATTCTCTGGTGGAGAGATAGACAGATAGATAGATAGAGAGAAAGATAATGTCACTTTCCCGACTAACCTCAAAAAATGACTCCATTGACGAGCGTTTTCCAAATTGCTTTCTTAAAAATATGGCTGAGCGAGGCTATGTAACCAGTTGACGTCTGGACTCCATGGGGCAAGCACTGGGGTCACACAGCATACCTGTGTCAAAGAAAATAAAGAAAACTAATTAAAAGAAATATTTCTAACTCTAGGGAGCCATTAGAAATAATATAACGTCAAGTTAGGTAAGGAATAGCGTAGGTAAGGTAAAGTGTAAATATGGCTTCCTGCACATACCTACTGTTGTCTTAGCTAACATGCAAACGAGTCAGGATAATCCTCTCCCCCGATTAATCAAGTTGATAATCACTTTTAATCGAGGCTGAGTAACGTCACAAAGATGATTAATCATCATCCCATATACAGGCAAAAAAAGATAAGCATTCAACTGGGTGATCATCTCCACTCATGGTCGCTGGACCGAAAATAGACTCCCTTTTTAAACTCCTTTTTCGGGAAGGGGCCCCTGACGTGAGTTCTAATTATGTGTCTCACATTCATTCTGAGTCAGATCCAAAGGGTCTCAGAATGTGAGATTAAACATATACTCACAAGGGGCGGCGGCGCCGTCCTCCTCCCCCACCCCCCCTCCTCCAACCCCCTCCCCACTTTCGACGCGAGTCATTCCAACGAGCAATTAACAATTTAGCTAATTAATCCACTCGTGTGAGTCCCCATTAAATCGACAATTAGGCAAACTCTTGGAACTCAATAATCCACTAAAAGTAGCATCTGAGAATGGCATGCGATTCAAACTTAAATTGCAAAGGATATTTGAAAAATCCTGTTCACTCAAAAAAAAATCTCCAATTATACACTAAGCAAACAACCCGTACTCAAAATTACAATGGAATAAGTATTTTGAGAATTTAACAAAATTTCGTAAATGCTAACAAGGGTGTGACTCACGTGTGAGTAAATATATCATGAGTGCGTCATGGGTTTGAGTCCAGAGAGTCCATTTGAAGGTACAATTAAAAAAAAAAATTCTCTCTTCGTAAATAGGATGAAAATTAGACTAAATTTATAATACAACAATGAATATTTTTTTTTCAATCTAAAGTATGTACGGTGAAAAGAAATATTCTTTGACGAGTGAAAATTAAAAACTAAAAAATTCCGATTTTTAATAGAAATTTTCATGAGCAAATATATCAACTAGTATATCTGGATTATATACTGAGCTTTGATTGATATGTCAAAATAGATTTCAATCATAAATAACCTAAAAAAAAAACGAAATTTATCCGAAATTTTTTTCAAAGATAATAGAAAATGTGATTAATATTTTTTAATAACTATTCAAAGCTTTTACACTGCTAAATAAGATTAGATATACGCAAATTACTCAAGCAATAACAAGTATGTAAATTTCCTTTCATTACGAGACCCGAACTGCTTGTTTCCATGTGGACTGAACAAGTAACTACCATTTTACCATATTAAAATCTCTCGCCTGAGCGTGCACAAAAGGCAGTTGAGCAATTAAGGCCTTTTTTGCATACCTTTAAGCCCCTATGGACATAATAAATCAATTGCTTGGCAAGGGAAAGAGAAAACAAGTCTTGCAATACAATTGGCTTGTCAAAGATGAATAAAAAAACCTTTCTCTCTTTCCTAATTGTCATTTAGTGATTGGAAGCCACTAAGGGAAGAAGAGGCGTTCAAGTAATCTATTGTAGCCACAAAATCTTGGTGAAAAATACATTTTTAAAAAGCACAATATCAAAGAAATCGTGGTGTAGGTATAACAACCCACAAGCCACGCCCCTCTTCCATAGTTAAGATAGCTGATTGGTTCATATGCAGTGTTCGTATCCCTATCCATTTATTCATAGTGTTTACAGTGTATATAAATCAGACCTGTTCTTCTGTTAATGATGTAAAAAATCGGGAACATAAAAATTTAAGTGATTTTAAGGCATTAGGACTTTATTGAGGATGTTAAAAAAGTTAAAAAAAAGTATCACAAATAGTCGAAGTCGAGGCCAATATCGCTTTCGGTCGAAGCCTATTCACTATTTCCTCGTTTTGCGGGAAATATGAAGTGCTAATGCCATTAAATAATTTAAATTCCTGTCATTAAACAGAAGAACGGGTCTCATTATAAACTATGAACACAATTAGTGTGAATATAAAGGGATAATGACACGAACATTGTATATGAACCACCTTAACTATGGAAGACGGACTCATAGCCCGTCTGACAAATTAAATTGCATTTTTTTGTCCTTATTTAAGCGTGTTTTCACGCGGCCACTCCAAAACGCGCGTATTTTATGCTAATTCAATTAAATACGTGGACAGAAATTGGATCTTCCATTGGAGACAAATCATTAACACTTAAGCTACTAAACACCGGTGATTGTTGTGGAAGAACACTAAAATTCTTACCTTATTTTCGAAGTTTACAGGAATGCTGCAGCGATGAGGAACATTCATCCTGTTGCTAGCTGGAGTAGAGAACCTTCTTGAACGAAGAAGTGGCCTTGGGGCTGTCAAATTCGCTCTGAAGCGAAGGAAATTCGATAAGACCTCCCAACTATTCAGCTCTCGAGTTCTGAAGTCTGGCCAGACGAATGCGCATTCAAAAGTAATTTTTTTTTCTTTAATTGAAATATAAACTAATACTACTCATCTCTCGATGGTTTCTTTATGTAATTATTTGTCAAATATTATTTAAAGAATTTAATCACCATAATACTGTTAAAAAGAGACCTTTTTTAATACATATATAGCGCATTCGTAATGGAATTTTTAGTTTCATTTCCGAACTTCCCGAACGCGTCTGCTCGAAGCCTTTCTTGACAAAGGGATCGAGGCCTCGTTATTACGTTTCCAATAAGAGGGATCGTAGGGGTATTTGAAGCCTTTTTATCTTAGCTTCTCGAAATAAAGGATTCGAAGTGTATCGAGCCGTGAATACGTGTCGAAGCTGAACGGAACCCCTTCGTCTTTACCGAGGGATCGAAACTTTACCGAACCAAGTTTCGCTCTATCGAGGGATCGAAACTGTACCGAACCCTTCTAAAAGCAGACGAATCGAAGCTGTACCGAACCCTGCGTTTCGAGACAAGAAGCTATACCGAACCATGTTCCAGTCTGAGATAAATGGCTCAAAACAGCTTCGATCAGTCATTTAACGGTAGAGATGACTAAATAAAACCTATTTTATATCATATTACTAGACTTTACCAATGAGACAAGACTATATATAAATATATACTTCATATTTCTTCTATCCCCGACACCGGGCGCATCTGAAAACTTGCCGTAGAAAATAAAATCTTTAACGGAAAAAATCATGTGCGCTTTTCTGCTCAGGAGAGAGAGCGGCAAGATGGCCGCCAGAGAGAACTGCAGCCAGCAACAGCAAGAAAATTAAAAAAAAAAGAAAAGGAATATTTTTACCGATGGAGCTAAAAGACTGTCCTTGACAAAGTTAAACGAAATTAAACATGAGTGGAGACTGAGAACGAGTGGTTTGCCAGAGTCAAGGTTAAGGACAAAAGAGATGGAAGAGACAAAATGGTGCTTTTTGGCGAAGAGTGAAAGATAATTCTGGGGAGTTTTAAATTTGATTTATGTTAATGTAGTTAGATTAGATAAGATCAGTTTAAAATTAGTTGGCTTGGCAAAACTTAGGAAATCACATTGTTTAATTATGAAGGTTATATTAAGTTAGGGGATTTAATTAACCAGGATTGATATATTAGGATACGTGAGATAATCAAGTCCAGTAATTAGGTCAGATGTTTGACTTAGTTTGTTACGTTGATCAAGTTAAGCGCTTAGGCTAGATTAGGAATGAGAAAGAATAAAAATGTAAAAAAAAAAAAAATTTTGCCCCACACCCCCCAAAAAAAATCGTTGCATAAAATTTCGAAAAAGAAAACGGGAGGTTGTGGTGGTCCCACGATGCTACATCTTTCCATTTTAACTTGGTGGCGGGATTGGATCATCACAACCACTAAGATGACGTGTTTTGTTGCCATGGGGGTGGGATATGGCCCACCCCAGAGTGATATATATGACTCCATCCGACTCTTTAGCTAAATTTGGGACGGGTTGGCACCATTTCAAAGAGAGTGAATGTTAGGGAGGCGGTTAAATGGGAAGGCTAGGTAAAAACCAGACTGTGCCGTCGGTAAGCTTCGAAATACACATCACCTCATGACGTGCGGTACACCAAATTAGCGACAATAAAATTTTTCTTAATTTTGGGCGCATTTATTGGTAATTATGATGTTAAGTTACAGCAACATGGGCAAAAGTGATTTTCATGGCATGTGGTTATGGATCATGAATCCAAATATTACAATTTTGTCTTTAAATTCTTCATGACCATAGTCAGGTGATTTTTTTTTTTCCTTATGTTTCATGACGATTTGGGTTGATGTCATTAACTAAAATAAGTGGTAAAGGCCTGGCTTACACATTCATGCAAATTAATACTTAGTTTATTACCTTTCACAGACCACAAAGAATTAGGTTAAGGTTATTACTCCTCTACTAATCTACTAGGATAAGAACTATTACCACCAGGCCACAAATAATTAGACTAGCCCTTATCAACTCTGGCCCTAACCCCTTATCAGTTAGTATCTCTAAGATCTAGAAAGAGGTTTGGGTAAAAAATGCATCCCTGTGTTGCTGAATTTAACCAGGTTACTAGAACTCTCATTCCAAGATGCTGCACAGGTCCAAATTAAGAGAGGAAATATGTTCAGGGGAAAAAGAATGAATATTTGAGTCAGGAAGTTTATGTATGCAAAGAAGAATTATCTGCACAAGAATGAACAGGGTTCAAGACTGAAGAAAGATCATTCTGTAAGTAAGAAGAATGATAGGCCTCAGGCACGAACCCTGAAGAACATCACTGTCGGCAGGATATACGGGAGAAGTCACTCCATCCAGGACTTTTGCAATGGAACGACTATAAAGGAAGGCTATGCATTTCAGTACAGACAAGCGGAAAAGCCAAAGAAATGAACTTCAGAAAGCAAAGACTTATGACACACCATCATATGCTTTGAGGAAGTTGAGGGCCATGATAACAGAGCACCAATATCCCAAAGAGAGCAGGCTCATAGTCGAGTTACATAAGCCACCATTACATCCAACACAGATAGGGTACAAAAAAATATTAGCTTCATGAAACTTCACTAACTCTAATACAATATTCAAATCTAAACATGGGCAAAACAAGTAGAAAACCAAGGCTTAAGCACTTGACTTAGATTTCATCAATCATATATCTAATGTTCTTTACCTTCCAAAGGATATAACAATGTCTCTTATTCTTTCTTTCAGTTACTTAGTATACAAATTAGGATTTGATTAATCAACAAAAAGGTGACTTTTAAAAATGCTTTTAACTCTATTATGCCTTCATCGAATAAAGAAAAGTAATGCCTTTCGTATGACTCGGAGGGTAAGAGAAAACAGTGTTGCTAAGCAATTGTTTATTTCAAGGTTAATAATGGTAACATTAAGATGAAACTTTCCTCTTTATAAAATTATTTGATATTCTATAAAAATATGTACAAAAAGTTTTGCAGTTCCCTTGAAGATGATTATGATTTAGATATTGCAGAGGTTAAAGGACTGTATTTCATAAAAATAGATTTATTTAATATTATATACAACAATTTCTATCATATCCAATTGGACCCTTGTACTGTCTTGAAAGAGGTGGTATCACTTCAGCTGTTAATTGCTAAGAGAACAGCTTTTAGATATGTGAATAGAAATAAGATCATAAAGGCAAAAGCAGTACAGAGTACTGTAAGTGTAGGAGGGTCAGACAAAGGTTGAGTGGGAGAAAGAAAATATTTTTCAAAAAAAAGGTGCATGTATACAGATACTGTGATCCAGAATAAAAGCTTAGCAACAATAAAAGATGCTGGAGGTACTGCAAGATATGGAAACAATAAGTGCATAAACTTAGGTTAAAGATTTATGAAGGTTAATAAAAAATAAGAAGGATAAGGGGCAGTACTGCATGATCCTATGTTATGGCAAAGAGGAAAGGCAGAAAACTGTGGAAGCAGCAATTCTGGAAACAAAGAATGGAAGGATTAATTATTAATATTTTCAAGCATGCAGTGTCCAAGAGGACTGGACGTATCTCTTAAGAAACAAGGACAGGATATATACCAAAACGTTTCACAGATGAAGCTTGGAAACACAAGACACAATGTGCACATGATGAAATGGGAAACTGGTAAGGAACTTTTGATGGATGAATACATTGACAGGTGGTTAGTGTTCGTGCTTACCTGGTGAAAAGAACAGACGAAGAAATTGTGTATTAATTAACAATCTGCTTCAACTAATGACCTTCAAAAAAAGGTTTGATGTAAATTTTTAAGTAGTGTTTGGAGGGTCTCTTAGGTACAATTATTATCAAAATGGAGGCTGTTAATTGGTAAAAACATTTTCTTAAAATAATCACAACACAATTACATTCAGAATATGAAGGAACTTCTATTCATCGTTATAATTTTGTTCTTAATGAAGACAAATATATATCAGTTCTCAGATACGTTAATCGTTTGGTTTTAACATTCTCAACTCGTCAATTACATAATACAGAACCATTCGTACACTGGCCTGGATGACTGAATGTATACTGTGCTGTGTTAAAATTTCTTACAGTAATGCCATTCACATAACTGGTGCAGAAAAGATAAAGAGCACCATTTCTGCTGATAGCAGCTTCTGAACACTGTCCTATCAACAATGGAACACTGACACACAATGCACCTCACAAGATATCACAGTAGTGAAAAATTACAGAATAGAATAACTAAAGCTTGATCAACCTATCATGGAAACATGGAAAGCATTTTAGATAGTAAAACATACAAAAAGAATGCTATTATAATTTAGACAATTCAATTCATGCCTATTACATTCCCTCAAATTCCAGTTCTGAGTAGCTGTAATTAATTTCAACTAAGGCACTACAATCTTCTTAATGCTTATCAAAAGACACAAAATTGAGCACAAACAGCTACAGAGAAAGGTTTTAGTGAGATGCTTGTGCCTATCAAAGCACTGCAAGGGCATATAATTCTAGTGCAAACACGCCTCAACCAGTAACACCAAAAATTAAGTGCGTGTGGAAAAATGCAAAGAGCAAGAAAGACTGCACATGCTTAAAGTTCTCCAAATAAAAATAGTCCTTACATTGCAAAGAAAATTTGTGAATTAGAATATCCAAAAATCTACAGTGGTAAGATAAATGAGGTCAAATTATATACTGTAGTAAGTTAATGGGGTCCAGTCATATATTGTGGTATAATAAATGGGTTTCTTTCATGAGACCCAATATGGGAATGTTCTGAATTTTATCATACAAGAATATAGTTCCAAAAAGACCAAAAAATATAGAAAATATGGAAGAATGTAAGAGGATATACTAAATATAAATCTTTGATAAACAGTAATGATGAATCTCCAACTAAAAGTGGAAACATGAACTTTATAAACTATGTTCTTTATTGTTTTTTAATCAGAGTTGTTTTATGATATCTAGATAACTACAAAGTGTGAACAAAAAGACTGATCTGTTGTCTAATCAATCAAGCTCTGAAGATTTCTGTTTCTGCACTGCATCATCCCCATCATCTGTTATAAACTTTTACTACATTCCTATCATCAAAACTTATAACAAAATATCCATGAAAAGAAGAGATAAGCAAAATGAAACTGCAAACTACTTGGGTACTCTAAAAATATATAAATACTGTACATATATAAATATATATATGTACATGTTGTTCAATGGCACTTAATAAGTCAGACTCAAGTAAGATTAATCAATTATTCATCAAAATATTCATTTAAACAGAAAAACGTTTTCATTCTTGTAACACTGCTATAAAGAACACACCTGACAGGGTAAGGTCAGTGACAGAATACTGTAGAAAAAAAATAAACTGGTAGGCCTTTTCATGTATTTGTTTGTATATTGTATGATTACCTACTATTATAAAAGGCATAATCACCTACTGCAATGCAATTTATGTGCTAGCCAACCACTACATGGTAAAACTCACAAGAATGGTAAACATTCTCAGTCTACTTTCAAACTACTAACAATATCAGTAAGAAATATACAATAACTGAAGTATCATCTCTCATTTTTCATACCTGTTTCCTGCCCTAGTGAGGTAGTGTCAGGAACAGATGACTGCAACGAAAATCTTCAACAGTAATTCTACTGATTCTCACAAAAGAATAACCATCTCTTACAAAAGGATTTTATGACCTATCTTCACATGATGGGAACCATGTCTCTGCTTGAAGAATAAGAGCAAAGGTTAAGGTTTAACCAGAACAGAACAATAACTCAGTGAAATGTAATGAACAAAAAAATAAAAAGAGCATCCAAATACAAGTGCAGACTCATCTCATGTGCTTGTGTTAAGGTCAGTTTGAAAAGAAATATTAAGATTAACACTCTTGTGTTCTGAACTCAATATGCGTCTTTCAAAAAACTTATGTAAGTGAACTTTGGATGCAGTATGCATTCAAAGTTTAAAAAATTCACTGGACATCTGTTTTTGGGTACACGAAATCTACTTTTTTTGGTCTATATGCAAGTTTTATGGTTTGAGGTGCATGCCAACCTTTTCCATGCATCATCTAGCCATACCATGCATCTTGAGTTCACTCCTCTCCCATAATTAAATATTTATTGTGGAAACCAACAATGTTGCTTCCTTGTGGAGCCATTGGTAAGATAAACTATTTGGTGCATAATACATCACGATCAATTACGTACGAACAAATACACGTAAATTAAAGTAAGATCAAAAACAGTGTCATTAGTCTATAATTATCATAAACAATTACATGCTGGCTTTAGTACCCATCTCTAAAAACTCACTGTAATGATTATGATGGTATAAGATTTACTATTTGGTGTATACAGTGTTACAGAGCAACCATTTATAAGTAATGCTAAGTAATGCAAGTAAGAAAGAAGAAAAAGAGGACTTAACTCCATAATTGTTGTAAACATTTATGCACATCTGACTGGCATGCCTAATTCTCCTCTGGAGTACCAAGTGGGAGTGGGGTGGTTATCCCCCTGGTTTGCCAGTGTTAATGAGGGAAGATTCTTCCTTTCCATTAAACCATTTGCAACATCAGGACATCTCTAGTGACACCTAACCTTATCTGTCTTCTGTCTACCTTTTTATTTTGTGTCACCTTAGCGGCCAACAGACTAATCCTGTCAAAAACTTTGCAGTTAGGTAAACAGAAACATCTAAACAGCTAAATGTCTAACACTCAAGCAAATACAGCAATTTCTGAAAGTAACATTAATGAACTCTTTCAAACAGTCTTCCCTGCCTTTCTTCTCTTTTTATCAAAAGGCCGTTAAAGGTGCAGTGGTACTTAATACCATGGGAACAATCACAAAATGAGTGTTTTGGCATGCTCTATGACTTGCAGGGAGAAAAAGCATATCAGTGAATTGACAAATCTAAATACATAGCTGCTTGCAGGTCTTTCCTCATGACATAATAAAAGTATGCCTTCTATATTCAATCAGATCACCCTGATTAAAGTCAACATCTATAAATTGTAATTTCTGTAAAATATGCATCATATTCTTGGTGACTTATCCCTTGCAGTGCAGTCCAAACTCAATTTGAAAATGAGTACAATACACAACATTATACCATAAATTGTAAAACCCAATTATTCTAATCTAAAAATGCTTACTAAATTTCTTTTATAATATGCCCTCTGCAGTAATTACAGGTATGAGATTTTTTTTTGAGCTTCAAATAAATCAAAAGTTTCATACATAAGCTAGAATCAAAAGAATGCCATGTTTCACTCTAAACAACACTTTAGTTATACGGTAAACAGCATTATTTGTACAAAGTTACTGACAGTTTTTTG
>JAYMFT010072236.1:0-10000 GCA_038088735.1 Panulirus argus
ATTATGATATTTCTTTTTTTTTTAATCAGTCTGTCTATATGTGTGTGTGTGTGTCTGTTTCTCTTCTGCCCTTAAATTCTGTTCCCCCCTCTCTCTCTCTATCTATCTATCTATCTATCTATCTATCTATCTATCTATTTATCTATCTATCTATCTATCTGTCTGTCTATCTATCTATCTATCTATCGATCTATCGATCTATCTTTATCTATCTATCTTTATCTATCTATCTATCTTTCACGATCACCACATATATACCAGCCACACACACAAACAAATACCTTGACACTTAAGCAACCTTTAAATAAAAAAATAAATAAGTAAATAAATCACCAATTCCAAGCGAAACGTTTCTTTCGTAAATCGTTTACAAAAAAAAGTGTAAAAAAAGATAGATGGAAGGAGAATTGCATTTACATTGCCTCAACAATTCGAATGACGGCTTGTGTCATGCGGTCCAGACAGCCAATCGGTACGGACGCGTTAATGCAGACTCGAACAAGAATGTTATTGACGGGGACCCCCGACGCTGCAGGGGACGTGTTATGTATATTGGTTGGGTTCCCTGGCGAGGGAGGCGACTGGCTGGGGTACGAGGGAATGACTGGCAAGCAAGAGTGGTGCTCACCTTACCCTGCTGAGGACGGAAGTGTTGGTGATACTGGGTTCCCTTTTTTCCCCCCTTGCGAGGATCGGATTAAATTGGTAACACTTGGTGCTTATTTTCCCTTGCGAGGATCAGAGAAAAATTGGTAACACTTGGTGCTTATTTTCCCTTGCGAGGATCAGAGAAAAATTGGTAAAACTTGGTGCTTATTTTCCCTTGCGAGTATCAGACAAAATTGGTAACACTTGGTGCTTATTTTCCTTTGCGAGGATCAGGCAAAATTGGTAACACTTGGTGCTTATTTTCCCTTGCGGGGATCAGACAAAACTGGTAACACTTGGTGCTTATTTACTCGCGAAGTTTTTGGCAAAATTGGTCGTAATTGGTTCTTATCTCCCCCTAAGAAAATCAGACATCTTATTTGGTGCATATTTCTCGAGGAAAATTGCACACTGCTCGAAAATTGGGAGCAGTTTGTGAGGTACACTCTCGTAATTGGCATGAATTATTTATACATCAACGGAAGCATTTATGTAATTGGCAAAGGTCTTTCTTACTAGCGCAATATAATTTGCGTAATTGGCGTAAAGATTATGCATTTCACAGCAGGTCCAGGCAACCAAACGTTCTCTCTAACAGTCAAGTGCAACACGTCCGCCATCCATTTTCTTTCCGCGACATGAAAAGAAATCGAAGCATATATCTTCCTCCCATTGGGCAGTTCTTTTACAACTTCCCAAACGCTCATTTTCTCTATCTAAATCAACTATCAGAAATTCCGGCAATACGTTTTCTTTCCGTTGGGGTCAACTATCAATTTCTCATATCCTACAGCCATCTCCCCCACGTCTGTTTCCCTACCAAGGAAGGGACAATATATTTAGAGTCGACTCTCTCTCTCTCTCTCTCTCTCTCTCTCTCTCTCTCTCTCTCTCTCTCTCTCTCTCTTTCTCTCCAAGATGTGAGTGACGTTTCGGGTCGTGTGTCTTCCCATTTTCTGCTTAGCTTCGGTATCTCGCCGCCTCGCTGCCCTGGCGCTGCTGTGATGACTTGCGTCTGTCGACTCAGCCATGAAACTTGGGATGGATTTTATATCACTTTCTCTCCCGTGGACCATACTCTCCTCTCCTCGTCCCTCGTCGAGGGAGAGGAGGCTGGGAGAGGTGTGTGTGGGGGGGGAAGGGGGGGAGGGGGAGAGAGTGTGTGTAGTAATGGATTCATTCTTTCGATGTATCTATTTGTTTACCTATTTGTAGTTACCTACTTGTCCTGTAGGGGGAAAAGGGAGTTCGACAGTCGAAGGGCCTCCCCCCCCCCCCATGTCTTGAGCTTTCTCTTCTCTCATAAAACTTTCTGAAAATTCTCTTTCCTTAGCGTACTCCATCCACCCACTTCGCCCGAGTCTACAAGAGCACTTTCCTCACACCTCTTTTTTCTTTTTCATAAGTTTCTCTCTTTGCTTTCTCGCCTCGTCCTCTTGTCGCCCTGTCTTTGCATTTTACGAAGAATTGGTGTGGAGAGGACGCTCTCACACACTCTCTCTCTCTCTCTCTCTCTCTCCCTCCCCCTCCCACGTTACGCTCCCTGGCAAGATGAGAGTGTTTTGAGAGGTTTTGAGGGTATCGGAGATGTACCGACCTTACAAGCAGGGGCAGACAGGAGGCTACAGAGGCTTGTGTATGAGAATTACTGCCTAACGAAGGTATGACGTATATCATTATAGAAGTTGTGTTCTCTCTTTTTTTTTTTTAAGCAGCTGAGCACGAAGCCCAGCAAGCGATTAAGGGGACCGAAAATTAAATCTGTATATTCTTTTTAGGTGTTTGATGCCATAAAAAGGTGTCCGGTAGGTCGATAATTTTTCCCCCAGAGAGAGAGAGAGAGAGAGAGAGAGACTGACAGACAGACAGACAGAGAGAAGGACGTACGGACAGAGAGACAGACAAACAGACAAACTGACTGACTCACTGACAGACAGATGGACACTGAACGTGGGAAAGCGAGTCAGCCACACCGGCAAACAGAGTTAGAGGGAGAGATAGAGAGAGAGAGAGAGAGAGAGAGAAGGAGAGAGATTGATAGATACTCCGAGAGACAGAGACAGACTGAGTGACAGCACCAATTTCCGTGTCAAGCGAGACAGCACAACACATTACCAAGAAAATGAATAATAGCTGGAGGAAGAAAAAAAAAAAAATATATATATATATATATATACATCAACGTTGGCATCTCTCCCCCACTCCCCCCTCTCCTAGAGGGGTTCCTTGTCTTGTGAGATGGTAACGCCGTGGGAGAGTAGGTGGGGAAAAGGAGCTGTTGTCTCGTGACGGTGGTAACGCTGTAGGAGGGAGCCGTTGTTCTCTCGACTCTGGTAACGCCGTTAGCATTTATTGTGCCTTGGGCTGGTCTAGCTTTCTCAATTCTTGCCGAGAACACTTTGATAATCCAGAGCCTTCCTCTGGGGGTCCGCCACAGGACAATTCTGTCATGAGGAACTCGTCCGGTAGTATCAGCACTATTCTGGGTCATGAGATGTGTTGATATTCTGTGGTTGTGACGAATGTCTTTTGTTTGACTCTGTTCAGTGAGGAGGATGTCTACGTTTGTCACTGCACAGTGAGGCGAATAATTTTGTATGACACTGTTTAGTGAGGAGGATGTCTTCGTTTGTCACTGCACAGTGAGGCGAATAATTTTGTTTGACACTGTTTAGTGAGGAGGATGTCTTCGTTTGTCACTGCACAGTGAGGCGAATATTTTTGTTTGACACTGTTTAGTTAGGCGAACGCTTTCCTTTGACACTGTTCAGTGAAGCTGATACTTTCGTTTGACACTTTCCAGGCAGACGAACATTTACGTAGCTGAGGTATAGAGACGTAAACAACAGCAGCTTAATGAGTAAATGGACACCAGAGTTAGAGATGATTATGATCTGATTGGATCAAGTCATCTCGCCATCGCCTCCGCATATTCGTACTCACGAATGACATGCAGATGAAGATCATTACCAACGACTTGGCTAAGTGTTGACTACAGGTAGAGAGCGCGAGAGGAGACGTGGGAATATAACGCAATGGGAACGTATGAAATGCTCTGTGTATATCGAAACATACATACGTACATAGATACATACATACATACATACATGCATACATACACGCTACATACATACATACATACATACACGCTACATACATACATACATACATACATATACATTTGTCAATAAATAGATAAATACATACATACATACATACATACATATATACATCCATACATGCATACCTATATACATAAGAAGAGAGAGAGAGAGAGAGAGAGAGAGAGAGAGAGAGAGAGATCTTCGCGCACCGAGTCGATAAATTAATTTAGCAAGATCCTATCTTGAATAAAAAAAAAAGAAAAGAAACTTGTAATATTCAGAAATAATGGAGTCCCATGTGTTCTGTGGCTTCGAGTAATGAGGAGCGGCGAGGAAGATGCATAGACAGGAGGAGGGTGGTGAGGAGGACGACAGATATACATGAGGAAGGTGATGAGGAAGTCAGATAGATACTATGAGGGTTCTGAAGACGATAGATAGATACAAGTAGATGGTAAGAACGATAGATACACACGATGAGCTTAATGAGGTTTGATAGATAGTTACGATGAGGATGGTGAGGGCGATAGATAAACATGAGGTGGATGTTGAGGGCGATAGATAAACATGAGGTGGATGGTGAGGGCGATAGATAAACATGAGGTAGATAGTGAGGGTGACCCATAAACATGAGGTGGATGGTGAGGACGAGAGATTGACACGAGATGAGCTGCCTGAGGTCGACAGGGAGACAAACAGAAGGTTGACAAAGGCGGTTGACATACAGGAGGAAGGCTGACAAGGTCGATAGACAAAGAAGAGAAATGCCGTCAAGTCCGATAGATGGACACGATAAGAGTCGTCAGAATCGATAGATATACAAGTGTAGGACTGTCAAGTGTCAATAGATAGGCCAAAGGGACGTTGACACAGTCGATAGATAGACGAGAGATACGATAGATAAACACGAGCAAGGTAGTCAAGACGATAGATAGATAGACGCACGCGAAGAAGGACATCGTCAACGATAGATGTTCACAAAATGAAACGTCAGAGGAGATTAGAGCGAAGATAAAGAAAACTCGATGGTTGTAGGAAGGATAAAGAAGAAATAATATGAAAATATCTGAAACGCAAGACGATATAAAGAGGGAGGGGGAGAGGACATTGACCGAAATGGAACGGATTTGAAGAGAATCGGAAGAAAGAAAACGATGCTTTAAAAAAAAAAAATATGATGATACTTATTTTTTTTTTTTTGCTCAGGGATAGGAAAGGAAAAAAAAATAGTGATGGAAGAGAGAATTCTATAAACCTGATAAAAGGGTTGAGAAGAATGTATTGGGCGGGGAAGAGGACTCAAAAATCTATTTTCGAAAGAGGTGTGACATCAGAAATCTATTTCTGGAGATTGAATGGGTATGTGTGTGTGTGTGCGTCTGTCTGTGTGTGTGTCTGTCTGTCTGTCTTAGATTCGTACCCATTTTTTCTACAGGATTTTGAGCGTAGCAAAGGAATTTGCCATCAAATGAGACTTTCGGTCTCCATGCTTCCTCCACTCTCTCTATCGCCAGAGAGGGAGAGATCTTGACCTCACCTGACCTTTGCATATCTCTGACCTTTCATTTTTTTTTTTCCCCCCCGTTTTCGTCTCCTTCTTCTTCTTTTTCTTGCCTCTCGGCTGAAGCCGAAACTCCCATCATATCTCGTCTGCTGGACACAGGATATCCTGTGACCTCAAGTATTTTGACATGCATTGTCCTGTACCCTCAGCCATATTCATATTCATGTGCTCGATTATGTCTCTGGCTCTTTTCCTTCGTCTTCCCCCCTTTCCTTGTCCCGAAGTTTTTTGACCTCTGACCTCGTCGTAGGACCCTCGTCTCCTCATCGCGTACCTCAGACGGTCCGTCTTGCGTCGTCCGGTCCACTCATCGTGTGCTATGGCTGTCTGCTGTCCTCTGTCGGGTCCTAAAGGAGAAATGGTGACTTCAGCTACATCAGAAACCTCTCTGACCCCCATCCCTCCCTCTGACATATGTGACTTCCGATCTCTACGTTTTTAAGTTGACATCACCATCCACCATGACCTTCTGGGACCCCTGCCCGACCTCCATGACCCGGTCAAGCCTCTGACTCACGCCTTTGACTCATTACTTCAGCTGGTTTTGCCTCCTGGACTGATTTAGAGTCGTCTACAAAACTCCCTTTTCCCTCCCTCCGTTCTGACACCGTTTCTTTTGTCTCTGTTCTCCCTTCCGCGTCCTGAACGGAAACCAAACACTGGCTTTTGTCCATAACCCCAGCTCCTTCTCCTCTCCCCAACCGAAACTAAGGTACCCAGCTCCTCTCCCCCACCTCTCCTTGAAACCCCCACACTACCACCTACCCCCTCCTCCTAGCCCTCTCCCCCTCTCTCCCCTGGGAGTGAAACCCAGCTGACTTCCGTTATATGTAACCTGGACTGTCTCGTCCATTACTGATAATAACGTGGTTGGTACAGGGCCCCTGGCTGGACGGCGGGCGGTCTCCCCCCCCTCCCCCTTTGCCTGTCTCCCCACAAACTTCTTAAATCCTCACAAGAACGGCCCGCCCCCCCCCCTCTCCCCACACACACACACACACACTCCCCCATATCCTCCCCCACACCGTTGTATTATTGCGGCCCAACATTGGGATATTGACAAGCTGGCTGAGTAGGGTATGTGGCTCGCTCCCGATACAAAAGGCTCCGGGATCGAACCCCCCGGGGCCACGCCAATTCTGTTATGGTTCGGGCCTCATACAACGAGGGAGACTCTGCCAGACCTATTATTCATTCATTCAGGCGGGTGTTGTTTAATTTGCGTTGCTGGGTGATTCAAAGTTTGTAAAACGTCGAAGGCACTCGGGACATACGAGCCTAAGACGTTCTGAAACTAAAGAATGTATTTTGTAAGACACTGTAACCGCGCCATAAAGATGTATACAGGCTGAGAATTAATGTGATTACCGATCGTGGTGCACCAGCGCGCCTCCACGGCCGGTAAACGGAGGAAGAAAAGAAGAAAAGTATAGGTTTTTTTTTTGCTTTTTTTCCCCAGGGAAAATTATGGAGGCATGTTTGATACAAGTCCAGACAAAAGAGAGAGAGAGAGGCGAAGCCTGGAATTATTATCTGGGTCGATACCTTGAACGGAAAGGAGAAATCAAGAACGAACCATAAATCGTGATAGGAAAAAAAAAAAAAGATAGATAGAAGGAGAGAGAAGAAGAAGGAGGAGGAGGAAGAGAAAAGAGTGGAGTACAGAAAGATTACAAGGATACGTCTAAATGAGCCGAGAGAGGAGACTGGTGGCAGTGAGAGCGTATACCCTAACGGAGAGGTGGTCGAACGAGTACACGAGACAAGTTCAGAGTAATCGTATTGCATCCATCCTCACGAAGGTGGGAAAGGGGCACGCTGAGTGCAATACCCCTGGGGAATAAACCCACACTCGAAAAACAAGTGTTGCATAAACAGTGGAGGAGAAGCAAACGGCGGATAGGACAAGTCGGGTGGATCACCGAGGGAAATGTTTTTTTTTCTCGTTGTTTTGCATCACACACGGCCATGGGTGAGGAGGCCGCTACTACGCCCCATCGCGGCGGGAACGGACCAATGGCCCAGCCTTACGGACCAGTGAGGCCAAGAGAGAGAGAGAGAGGGATGATAGGGAGAGTGGACCGACGTCTGGACCGGTGTGCTGGGGAGTGGGATGCCCTGGAACGTTGGGACATTGGACCCAAAAGACTTCTGGACCAGGTTTGCCAAACGTGTGTGAGAGAGGGGATTGGTTCTCTCTCTCTCTCTCTCTCTCTCTCTCTCACACACACACACACACTCGCGCGCGCGTCTCAGCGGGTGTGGTTGTCTGGTTATGATATACGGAAGGGGTTCCGGCGGTACCTCAACCCGGTCTTCCTGTAGAAGGGTCCTGGTCGTGGTAGGGGAAGGGAGAGAGAGCGAAGGGCAGGTGCAAGGGAGGGAGGAAGGAAGGCAGGCCGCCCTCCGGCCTGCCTGCCTCCCTCTCTCCCTCTAACTCCATCTCCATCTCCATTCCCCTCCACTCCTCCCTCGCTACCGCCATCGCCCCGGCAACAAAACAACTGCGAGGATTATAATATTTCCACCAGAGGAACCCGATGAATATATGGAGCAACGGGAGAGAGAGAGAGAGAGAGAAACATAAAAAAAATTTAACGTAAAGGAGGAATTGTTCTAAGGAGAGGACCAAGTGAGGCTGTTTAAAGAGAGGGCCAAGTGAGGCTTTCTAAAGAGAGAGCCAAGTGAGGCTGTTTAAAGAGAGGGCCAAGTGAGGCTCTCTAAGGAGAGGGCCAAGTGAGGCTGTCTAGGGAGAGGGCCAAGTGAGGCTATGTAAAGAGGGGGCCAAGTAAGGCTGTCTAAGGAGAAGGCCAAGTGAGGCTGTCTAAGGAGAGGGCCAAGTAAGGCTGTCTAGGGAGAGGGCCAAGTGAGGCTATGTAAAGAGAGGGCCAAGTAAGGCTGTCTAAGGAGAAGGCCAAGTGAGGCTGTCTAAGGAGAGGGCCGAGTAAGGCTGTCTAATGAGAGGACCAAATGAGGCTGGCTAAGGAGAGGGCCAAGTGAAGTTCTCCAAGGAGTGGGCCAAGTGAAGTTGTCTAAGGAGAGGGCCGAGTGAGGCTTTCTCTAGAACTACCAGTCAGGTTTCCTCTCGGTACTCACTAACTGCTGTACCTAGACTCTGCTAGGATATACAAGACTTAGCCACGAGTCTACATTTCATACATCGTCATGTGAACCTGGGGTTTCACTGAAGCTGTTGCGACTGTGATAAACAAAATCGCTTCAGGTAAAGTCGGCGATCAGAAGGTAAATGGAATATCTCGTATTGACTCGATGTCATGCCATTGTAGCCTGCATTCTCTAAAACGATGACCATTACATGCATATCTACTTCTTTAGAAACACGATTTGAAGCTTCTACAATCACATTATGATTGTAGAGAAAAGCGTACTCCATGTAAGTACATCTGAGTAGTTAAATAAAGGCTAGTCTCAAACCAAAAGATTTCTTTTTTCTATTTTCGTGTGGGGAAAGGAATAAGACGCATTTGACCCCCAGACAATACCATGCAAGGTTTGAGTCACTCGCGTCAGAATAACGTGGCAGGGTCTTTGATTACCAGACTACGGCCCAAACACCTCAGGATCGCCTGGGAGAATGAGAGCATCGCTTTTATCTGGTGGCTATCAGGGCTGGATACTGGGACGGTCTCATATACCCATCAAACGTCTCGAGACATTATGTCAACAAGAGAGAGAGTGCATCGAAGGACCTTCCCCTCTGCCACCGTAGCACGGCGGTATGACCCTTCTGTCGCATCTGCATAGGGTTCATTTTCGGTCGGAGGTTCAGTGGGTTAACCTCATTATCCCCTGAGTGTCCCGTCGTCTCCCCCCACCCACCCACTCTCTCCACGGGTGCACGATGGGGCTCCCTCTTCGATCACATGCCAAAGAGAAAAACATGTGGACCCGAAGTAGATATATTCTGCAAGACGAGGGACATACGACACGGTTTAACCCAGGCTGATTGAAGGCACGGATTTTCTGAGAACTTCAGCGGGCATCTTTCCCTCGTAATAATAGCGTCTGAAATGGAAAAAGAAAGAAGACCCGACAGCCGCACCCTTGTCCACTGCCTTCTGAGATGTCTTCCACACACACACACACACACACAACGCTTCCGTGACGCCTGCTTGGACTTCCACTCTAATACGACCCTCCTGACGGAGACACGACGACCCTCCCCATACTGGCCAGACATTATGTAAAAACGTAGTTTACAAATCAGTTCTTATATAACTACGACCCGTCCTTACCTACTATGGAGTTCTCAAGGAACTAGGGCAGGCTGTTGACCTTGCGCAAGCGTCTTAACTGGACAAGGTCTTGACGGAAGCAGGTCACCCACATTGCTGGAGTCTTCGATCGTAGACGGTGGTCCTTTAGTGCTGTTTCCCGACGGCTGAGGTGGGTGGAGAGGTGCCCTCTACTTTGCTATCACACCTCCATCTGTAGTGGTGGGTGGGGAGGAGTCTTCTGCAAGACCATCCTGTCTCCATCAATTGTGGTAGGTGGGGGAGGTGCCGTCGAGTTTGCTATCCTGTCTCCGTCTATAGTGGTGAGTGGGAAGGAGCCTTTGCTTTTATTATCCTGTCTCCCTCTATTGTGATGGGTGGGAAGGAGCCCTATGCTTTACCATCCTGTCTCCATCTATAGTGATGGGTGGGGATGAGCCTTCTGCTTT
>JAYMFT010072236.1:12500-28887 GCA_038088735.1 Panulirus argus
AAACTTTCCTCTCTATCTGCTCATCTATTCCACAAAGTCCATCTTCTTTTGATCACGAGTAACTAAGACGGTATTAAAACTTGTCGCTTAATGAATAATTAGGAGGATCCCTTGCCGAGGAGGGCCGGTCATCACGCTGAAGCTGAATACGAGAGATGCTGGCTTATAAGGTGGAGTTTCCTCGTTTTCTTTATCTTCAGGACGATGGGGAAACTAATGGAAATCTCAGACGGGGACATCTGTTGGTTTATCTTTCTATGTACCCATATTAACAGACGTTTGACCCGTGGGGTGAGTATGCAGAGAGTAATTAGCGTATATTACCTCGCTCCAGGTGGGTATATTATTTGGAAAAGAGTCTAATTACCTCCTTTGGTATAGGTATTAATCTGGCGGAGTTAGGTGTCATTCGGCAAAATTTTTCCCAATTTCCAGATAATCCGCGCCTCTCCCAACGTAACTGGGCAGTTATCGCTAGATTTCCCAAGGTTCTTTCGCAGTTCATGGATGACTTGCGGGTGAGGTATCACAATACCATGTTGGCTCACCTCGTTTGTGCGAGAGGCGGGCGAAAGATCATTCAGTATTTCTGTGTTATTTGAGGTCTATTGAATTTCTGGGTCATGCTCTCACGTTTCCTCGTTTCCGAACTTTATTTACGGTAAGCTACCGGCTGGACACCCCTTTCCCTTCAATCCTTTAAGTACCTTAACTCTCCCTTACTCCCTTATACCACTCCTTACTTCACCTCTCTGCCTCCCTTACTACTACAAACCCACCTCCTTCCTTACCCCTGCTCATTAGTGACACAGATAAGAAGCCTTAAGAAACAATCTGCTTATTACTCCCTTACGAACCAACCGCCCCGCCCCCTCCCCTATCTAGGGCTCCCCCGGCCAGCTGGGCCACTCCCTGCAGGATATTCCAAACTGAGAAATCCACCTCCCTTATCTCTCTCTCTATCTCTATCTCTCTCTCGTCCTCATGAGACGTCCCTAAGCACCCTTGGGCTTTCTTCCTCCTCCTCCTCCTCCTCCTCCTCCTCCTCCTCCTCCTCCTCCTCCTCTTCCTCCTCTTCCCTCTCTTCCTTCTTCTATCTCCACCTCTCTTCCTTCTGTGGGAACTTCTGCTGCAACGGCTGAGGCAGATGTTGGCCGGAGGGCTTCACCTGTTGTTTCTAAGGCTTCCATCCCGGGTTGCCAGAGCTAACAAGGCGGTGAGCTGGCCTGTGTGTGTGTGTGTGTGATGCCTCGCTTAGAAGTTTGCCTCCGTTCAGAAATAAGACGTCATAATTTTGCTCCTTATTCTTCCTTTCAGATACGTATATGAAAGAACAGTTCTGTGTCATTTCACATCAAGGAGCGAAATTCGATGCATCGATTTACTAAAATGAATGTCGTGAGGAGGTTATCTTAGGAGAAGAACCTTGCTGTTTGCGGGAGGTTACGGCACTAGTTGTTGAGTCAAGTTATCTTGCTGTAGAGAAGTGGAATAGCGAGTTGCAAAATTGCTGGCGAAGGAAAAAATAACTAAGATGGCTGTGCTCGTACTGTGAATGAGAAGGGAGTGTCACAGTGCGGAATATGACTTCCCCCCCCTTTTTATTAAGCCTTTAATAAATGACAGTAACTCAGTGCTATGTATGTCAACGGAGAAACTAACACTTGACCAAGTACGGGGAAGCATTGAACTGAGTGAGATCATCTAGTCTCTTCAGTGGTAATTACGTATAGGATCTCTTGCTTTTTAAGTATAACACTGACATTACGAGGCGAGATTACTGTCTAGTTTTACTCGCTACTTGGAAACGGTAATGATCTCGTAACATCCTCAGGGCGTGGGTAATCAAGGGTTATTTCTAATTGTCTTTCATTACGTTACATTGACGAGCACTTGTGTTGATTTTACTGTTATTTCAACCGTATTACCGACGTTTATGCGGGAGGCGAGTGCCGTGTGTTCTGAGGGGAATTATCATCATCTGTCGCTCTGACGTCCGTTACAATTGCTCCCAGGCTTTGGGCAAGCTTCGAGTTTAGGAAGAGTAGACAAGCAACAGACTCTCCATACTTGAGAACTTATATTACAAAGGTATTTTCTATGTTTGAGAGAGTGTATGTATGCCGTTACTGATGTATGGAGTCACTGATACGTAGGAGTTCGTAAATGTATGATTACTGATATATTAGGATCCTGTATGCATTTTCTGTCTACGTGTGAGAGTTTATGAGTGGATTACAGTCCATACACGAGAAAGGTCATGTGGAAAGCTGACTGGGTATCTACCACACTTTTTCAAGTAAGGAGTTTCAGTTGATTTGACATAACGTGGGTAAATGTATACATTTTTTGGTTGTGTCAAAAAAATGAATACTAAAGCTTTTGAAACGTTTTATTCAACCCCTTAATCACGACAATACGACCCTTGGATATGACTGCATGGTCTCTGACCTGAACCAAGACACGTTAGGTCAAAGGTCAAGCAGTCATACTCAAGAATCTCACCCAGCGTCCTCAAGAAGCGTTCTCAAGAACTCGTACCGTCGTGCTGTGGGATCGTAACGTACCGTCGTGCTGTGGGGTCGTATCGTAAAGTCGTGCTGTGGGGTCGTACCGTCGTGCTGTGGGATCGTATCGTACCGTCGTGCTGTGGGGTCGTATCGTACCGTCGTGCTGTGGGGTCGTATCGTACCGTCGTGACTATGGGTCTCGCATTAAATCGCTTCCTAGATCATGAAATTCATTCGACCATATCTGTCCCTTCGATACGAGTTCGCATCAGTCAAACCCTTATGATTCCCCCCTGCTGTTTGCCCACAGAGAACTCCTCCGTCAGCCGTCGTGTAGATATCGTTTACCCAGCGACGACCTGCCGTCGGCCCGGGAGGCGTACGAGCGTGGACAAATTTAGCCATGTTTGGTCCTGACGCTTCAAGCGACCGGCTCTCCAAACGACACCAGAGATCGGGTGTCGGTTGGATGACACGATTCAATTTCCATTATTAGCAAAGTCCGGGATGCTCTTCGTAACTTTCTAGACGTTCTATTTCCTACGCAGTGAGGGCAGGCCGCCCCCCCCCCCCCAACAGGGAGAATGCCTTGTGAGAGATGGAAAGTTGAGCGGTGGTTACAGCGCAGAAGTTCTGAGAGAAGGTGTACACGGCTGACAACTTCCGAGAAAAGCTATACACGGCTGAGGTGTCCTTGGAGAAGCTTGGGCACAGCTAAGGTGCCCATGGAGAAGCTTAGACTCAGCTGAGATGTCCTTGGAGAAGCTTAGGCACAACTGGGGTGTCCTTGGAGAAGCTTGGGCACAGCTAAGGTACCCATGGAGAAGCTTAGACTCAGCTGAGATGTCCTTGGAGAAGCTTAGGCACAACTGAGGTGTCCTTGGAGAAGCTTAGGCACAGCTAAGACGTCCTTTGGCGAAGCTACGGACGGCTAAGAAGTACTAAGATGAGGGTATTATAGCTGAGGGTATCTCAGGTGAGCCAGACACAGCTGAGTAGTCCCGAAGGCAACAAGAGACAGCTGAGGGGATTGCAGGTGACTCTAGGACACACAGACGAGGCTGTTTGCAGTGACCGAGGGCGATTTCAGTGGAGGGAGGAACCAGCAGTTGGGGGGGTGGTGTGGTGTTGGGTGATCTGAAATTTCAGGACGCTGGTTCAATATCGATCCGTCTGGGGTTGGTTAGCGTTGGGCAGGGAGGTCCCCCGGGTTCCTCTCCATCAATCACTGTTTCCTCCCCTCTATATTTCACTGTCTCCCTGCCGCCAAAATTCACCCACTGCCCTACAGTGCCTCCCTCTCACCCGTCACTCTCTCCCTCTTCACCCGTTCAACACCCTTTTCCTCTCCCACACTTCACCCACAACATATGCGTCTATGGCAGGAGATATTATTCTCTCGTTTATGTTCCTCGATGGTGACCAAGTCAACATGATCGAGACATTTCCTGCAACAGTTTTGTGTCCGGTCCACAGTCCACCAAGAAGGCTTTGAACCCACTCAGAATGTCCGTAAAACAATCAGATCTTTAGTGTATTCAGCTGATTGAGCTCTACCAAGCAGAGCGTCTAAGCCACTCTTTACTTTTTTTTCCACGTCTCTCTCCTGCCACTCAGAAAACTTTAACAGCCTCTACCTCTGCTTCCACACTTGCCTGTCTGCCACTCAGGACGTCTGTGGGTGATGTTTTCACGTATCATACTCCTGCTTCCACCTACATCTCTCGCTGTCTCTGCCAATCAGGAATCTTCACAATAACCTCTTCGCCGACCTGCCACTCAGACAATCCACGTCATTCGTCTCATCTCCACCTCTGTGTCACTTTGGGGAGCCTGTCAGTCTCCCTCTCGTCTCCCTTGCCACTCAGAGCACCCATCACTCCTCCCCTACACACCTGGCAATCAGAGAACCCATCTCTCTCACCCCTCTGTAACCTAGAACCATCTTTATCACTCAGAAAACCCAACGCTCCTCCCCCCTTTTTGCGTGCTGCCACTCAGATATTCCATCCCCCTCGATCCTTCCCTCTTCCCCGTGCCTATCATCTCTTGCTCCGATTGCCCCTGTTACTCAGATACTCCATCACTCCTCCCCCCTCACCGCCGTGACATTCAGGAAGCTTATCACTCCTCCCATCGCCGCCATTCCTCCCACACGCGTTCCTTCCCTTCAGTCCTTCTGTGTAGCGAACCTTGAAGAGATAACCTTTTCTCTCCCTCTATCATGTCTCAACATCAGAGCCTCCGCAGGGGACTCATCGCCCACCCTCTGGTTCCGTTTCGCAGGTTCCCTTGGCTCCCTTTTCAACGTTCCTCTGGGTTCCTCTGAGGTCACCCGCCTCTCCAGCAGGTACAGTGGCCTTCTGCAAAGATATTCCGAGTCCTCCTGGAGTTATTTAGTCCACACACTTACCCCCCCTGTCCGCTCGCGAAGATTTTCTATATCTCTTTGAGGTCTTCGAATTCCCCCAGAGGGTCTTTGGAGTTCCTTCGCAGTTCTTCTGGATCCCTCCGACGTCACTGACTTTAAAATATCCAGTGGCTTTTTTCTAGAGTTCCACAAGATCAGTGGGGTTTTCAAAGTGCCTTTGGACGTCACGAACTTTCGCCAGTTCTCTCCGAGAAACCATTCTGGCTTACTTCCAATGGTCTTCTGGTTGTTCTCTTTGAAGGTTTCTGGTCCGTCTGAGGTCCTCATGTGCCTTTTCTAAAAGGTCTTCATGGTCTGTTAAATGCCCTAGTAGTATCTCAAAGGTCCCTTAAACCCCTTTCAAATATCATTTAGGTTTATTTTAAGGTCTTTAAGGTACCCCACGGGTACTCTGACCCCTAGGTCTCTCACGGGCTCCTTGTCCCCTTTTGAAGTGCCCCCCAGAGTCTCAGCTCTCTCTCAGGTCCCCTAATGTCTCCCAAAGTTTGTCTGAATCTCATTGACGTTTCTCGGTTTCCCCACACTTCTGGTCCCCTTAGAGGCTGTCTGGGTCCCTTCACAAGGATTTCAATTAAAGACTCAAGGTCTTCTCAGAAGCGTTCTGGTTCTTCTACGCCGTTCCTGGTCTTCCCAATGGTCTCCTGGCCCTCTCGAAGGCCCTCTTGATGCTCTCACTCGTCGAGGGACTTATGGTCCTCTCGCTAGTCTCCTGAGCCTCAAACTGGTCTCCTGGTCCTCTCGCTAGCCTCCTGATCCTCTTAAAAAGTCTTTCAGGCCTCCTACTGGTCTGTTTTGACCCTCTCATAACCTTCGTGAACTCCACACAAGTCTCCCATTTCTCTCGAAGGGTCTTCGACGCTCTCCCGGGCCACCAACACGTCTCGCCACCCTCTCATGGTTCTCATTACTCTCTCCTCAAGTCTCCTCACGAGCCTCTTGATCCTTTGACAGGTCTCCAGGTCCTTTTACACACTCGCATGCTACTCCGGCATGAGAGTTTTTTTTAGCTCTAAACATTCCTTCTGTGTGTGTGTGTGTGTGTTTCTGGTCGATTGGTGCAGGTCAGACCAGACTTGCAGCCCTACACACACACACACACACACACACACACACACACACATATATATATATTATAGAAATAACAGAGTGTATTTAGCATTATTGAGCTTCCTAGTTCTTTGATCAGTCCTGCTTACAGTCGCTTCAATCTCTTCTGGGAGACTTGAAAAATCGCCTCTCCAAAGTTCATATTTCTAAGAGCCGTCAAAAATGAACAGATAAAATCATACTGCAATATTCTGGGAACCTCATGCCATCCTTAGGCGAAAATGTGTCAGCTTCCGATCCCTTTCAATACCTGGAGGTGTCTTCATGATTGCGGTTGGAGAGTGAATGCAGCAAAGAATGGGTCTTTTGTTGTGAAAGGCGGACGCGGCAGTAGCCAGAATAGCGTTGTCTTCCTATTGCCTGCACGTTGTCTCTACCCTTGACCGTGAGCTGCTTGCTGGCAGTAAAGGCGAAGAGTAATGTATGAGATCCACATGTCTGTTGATTGAGGGACAGGTGACATATTTTTTTATTTTGATATATGACAGGTTTTCTCTTATAAGGTTCCTTGAGTACTGCAGGAGCATATACAGGTAAGGAGCATATGCTCCATATATATATATATATGGGTCAAAATAATGGTGCAGTAGATCACAAATGCTGATAAATGTTAACATCATACTGGGATCGCATGTTGAGTTTACCTTTCTCATTACCGTATACCAAGACTTATTGTCTCTACAGTGGCGTATTTCAAAACGTTTTCTAGATAACTTAGGGGGGGGGGAACCCCCCACCCCCCCCACCCCCCGAGGATTTTCAGTGGAGCTGTTGCCTTAAGTGCACCTGAAACCCGATCGTCGATGACTGAGCGAGAGAGTTAGTGACATACGAAGAGATGATTCTCCACTGAGGATGTGAGACCGAAGTCTCTAGAACTGAGAGACAAATTTTGAGAGTCACTTCTGAGACGGGGCGACACGGCCTGGCGCAATCCTGTCGGAGACGAGAACCGATAAAAGCGAAACTATAAACCCTTTTGCACGGGTCTGCTGTACCCAGGAGGAGGTCCTTTTGCCTCGGAGGTGGTGTCTCCAGAGGACCCTTTCGCCCCCCCCCTCCCTCCCCCACTCACACCACCAACCCTCCAAAGCTTAAGACGATGACGACAATTAAGCATTTTTTTGGAGTGTCCGGACTCCCAAGGACTGTGGGAGGACTCCCACCTGCAGTCGGCCAGGGATTACACTAATCCCTCTTAGGTACACTTGAGTGTGAGGGAGGAGATCATCTCGCCTCACAGGATTAGTCGAGCGTTTAGGAAGATTATTTTTTTTTTTTGAGGGGGGGGGGAGCAATATCTTTTTATAACACGTTTTGGAAAGAAGGGGAGGAGGAAGGTACCATTGGGAACGCCCTTCCTACCTGGGAATGTTCCCCATTGCTGTGAGTTTAGGTTCTAGTGTCGGGCTATTTATTTGGGTCTGTAGTAAAACCTAATTTTTCCTTCCAGTCTAAAGTCAAACCAGTTATTCATTCATGTAAAACTTTTTTTTTTTTTTTTATGTTGAAGGCTCCAGTCACGGACAAAAAAGTCCACATCAAGGCCGGGTCTTAATTGAAATATAGAGAGAGAATTGCGTCTATAGAAATTTTCTTATGAGCTCTATAAAGATCATGATCTTTGTTGATTAATACAAATATTCGTCTGCTGGTAACGTGGCTCTCTGACAGGTACAAGTAATAATCCTTTGATCAATGTTGCATCTAATTGATCATCAAATATGGTGAATGATCGTACTAGCTAGCCATTATTGATTCTCACTATTTGGTGGTCTTATTGATATAGAATCACCTGATTTCCTTCATAATGATTCTGATTTCCCCTCATGTGGTTAAGAATGAATAACTTTGCTTCTTATTGGTCGATAAGGAATTTTTCAACTGGCTGAGAATCTGATTATCTAGATAATAATTATTCCAAAAGAAATTAGACTTTGGTTGATAAATTCCTAAATCGGATAATGGGTCTGTCTTCTGATTGTTTGCCTCTCTCCCTGTCTGGTCGTTTGCCTACCTGGACAGACAGGTATCTGACTGGTAGATCTGCAGGCAGCCTGGGTTGGTTGGGTGGCTGGGTCGGGCTTGCTTAAGGAGCAACCAAAGTAGAGAACCAACACTCAAGGCATCGACCAGGGGATGGTGGCACCGTCACCAACCTAAGGTGCCACTACTTCCTGCCGGCACTGTTAACGTCATCCCCCGAGCTTTGAAGTGCCAGAAGGTTCAGTCTCACTGCCATACAGCATTTTCAAAGTGCCACTCCGTTAAATGCGTGGCCAACGGGGCCGTTAAATGCAAACAGAAGGGGGAAGATGCTTCAGTGAGAGTCAAAGGTGCTTCCTCTTTGTAGCCATCTTGAGGGACGAGAATGTGGTTACCCAAGTGTCTTCTGTGGCCTGTCTGTACGTCTGTACACACGTCAGTCTGTTTCTTTATTTCTTTTATGCGTTTCTCTTGGTCTGTGAAATGATTTTTTTCTTTTTGATCAGGATAACTTGAAATTGACACGTCGTAGACACTGGCTATTCAGACCTCTCCTCTTCTTCCTCTTCTTCCTCCTCCTCCTCCTCCTCTTCTTCTTCCTCCTCCTCCTCTTCCTCCTCCTCCTTCTCCTCCTCTTCCTCTTCTTCCTCCTCTTCCTACTCCTGTTCCTCCTCCTCCCAGACTCGGGGAGCTGGAAAGCTATACATTGTCTGACTGACGGACAGGAAACAGATACAATTTCCTGTAAGGGGAACTCCTGCCCGTCAGTGAGGGCCGCTGACGGACAGGGCACCAAACCCCGTGACGTGATGACCTCCAAAGGGCGCCCGGAGTTACGGCAGAGGAGGAGGAGGAGGCCAGGAGGAGGCCAGGAGGAGGAGGTAGAGACAGCCGGAGAGGAAGTAGATGGGAGAAGACAGATAACAGGAGACCTGATGGCCCACGATGAAGTTACCTGAGGTCATAATCTCATCTGAGGTGGAGACAGGATAGTGGACCAGAATGCACCTCGGGGAGGAGAAGGAGGAGTAGGAGGAGGAGCAGGGAACTGGAGGCCAGTGGAGACCAGGTGGCCTGGAGGAAGGAGAGATAGGGATAGGAGTCCAGGAGAAGCCCAGAAAGAACTTCTGTTGACAGTCGTATATTCTCTCTCTCTCTCTCTCTCTCTCTCTCTCTCTCTCTCTCTCAGAGTGAGCTAGGAGGGTGTCAGCGGCACCACAGCGTGGCATCAGTACCGTAGAAGGAGCAAGGCGGAGTAAGAGACAGAAGAAGGTGAGAGCAAGGGCGGTGACGCGGACGGGCGTCTGGGGGTGGGGCCAGTGAGAGGATTATCCGCCGTAGCAGGCAGGTTGAGAGAGAGACAGAGAGAGAGAGGATGTGTTGGGAGAGGCAGGGAGGGCTAGGGAATAGTCTTGCTGCTACTGGGTGAGCGAGGGAAAGAGAGAGAGAGAGAGAGAGAGAGATTCTGACGTCACATCGTTGTCTCTACTTCCTCTAATTCTTGCTTCAGATCAGAGGTTCGTATTTCCCTCAAGTTAATTCAGTTTATCAGTGTCTGTTCCCTCTTCTCTGTTCCTCTTCCTATCGATTTCCTTTTCCCCTGCTAATCAAAACCTTCCTTAGTTTTACCCCGTCCTTCATCTGTTTCTGCGTTTCACGGAGAGAGAGAGAATTGTAAAGAGAAGGAATTGGCAGATAAGATAATAGAGACAGAGAGATAAAAGACAGAGAGAGATGGAAGGGCAAGTGAACTGGCAAATAGAAAGAGGAATTGAGGAGAGATGCGAGATAGCAAACGAGAATGATGGAGGAATTCAACAAGTGGCGTCTGGGAGGAGCTTCTCTCTCTCTCCCCCACACGCAGCTGGTCAGCGAGGAGAGAGAGAGAGAGAGAGAAGGAGAGGGAGGGAGGGAGGGAGGGAGAGAGGGAGAGAGAGAGAAGAGGACAGACGGCAGGATATTGACACTGCTGTAGGAGTGAGGGGAGGACGTGGGTTAAGGTATGATCCACGGAAGGACTGCAAAAAAACAAGGTTTTAAAAGTATGATTTAAGGTAGGTCTTATAAGGGGTTGAGGTATGATTTAAGGGGAAGATTAAGGTTTTGAAATGGTGATTCAAGAGATGTTTAAGGGTTAAAGTAGGATTCGGGGAAAGAAGGAATGGGGTAAAGTGTGAATCAGAGAAAGCTGAAGAGTCAGAGAGTCAAAGATGATCTTGACTATACGATTCGAATTACAGATGATTACAATTGATGTAATCAGACTCAAGTGATTACACGGAAGAACACTTTACCCGTAAGTGAGAGTAATTATGACAGAGTCATCTAAAGTCTCGTCACAGTTTATTACTATAGGTTCCTCATACATTCTCATCCCCTTGAGCACGACGGTACGACTCCTGAGCACGACGGTACGACTCCTGAGCACGACGGTACGACTCTTGAGCACGACGGTACGACTCTTGAGCACGACGGTACGACTCTTGAGCACGACGGTACGACCTTTATGTATGACGACGTGACCTCTAACGTGACCTTTCAGAGTCAGCTCAAAGGTTATCCCATCATGCACAGGGTCAAGACCGTCTCGCTCAAGGGGTTGATAAATTTTCTTGATTCGCGAATCTTAGAATGAATATCTGCATACAATAGACCGGAATGCAGAGCGCGCCATGATTCAATATTCAAGACCTGTAGATCTTCTGGTCCACAGGTCATTAGTATCTGACCTCCAAGGGAGTGAAATTGCTTTAAGGTCGAAAATATATCAAACCCAGTCCCTTAACGGTATGCATAATCTCAAAGCTATTTGCATACGGTCGTGCTGTATGAGAGGGATTGATTTTCCTAAAAAGGACGTTTCAGCAACGGAGAGGGATAGAGACGGATAGATGCATAGAGGGAGGGAGGGAGGGAAAAAGAGATAGAGAGAGAGAGAGATAGGCGGGGGGCGACCACCGACATGACTTTCACATTACCCACTCATTGTGACGCTGGGGGCCCCATACTGAGCATAACAGCGCTACACAAACACTGGTCCACTTCGGGTATTATGGCTTCCGAAAAGTATATATATTTTTGTTGGAAATATACTTTCTGATATATGTATAACTTCAGTTGCGTAAATGCTTGAATAATTCGGTACATCACGAGCGCAAAAAAAAAAAAAAATTCTCACGAAACTAATATATTTCAAAAGTTTTTTTATTTTTTTGTCAATTAGTTGATTTTCTGCCTTGCTGAAAATGATATATATATATATATATAACGACATTTTGATCATTTGTATCGTCTGTTTACAAATTAATTATTGAAAAAGAAAAAGGTTGAAAAGTATAGGCGGTAAATATTTCAGATTTATATCAAAAAGGGAATTCCTCTGTTGACGAGGGACACTGTGTTCTCATTGGCCATTCTGAAAGTTTACAGACTCCCTGAGTCATAGAATGTTGTTTCAGTCTCGAGATATCTGTAATATGAACAATATTTCCTTGTAAACTGAAGACAAATGGTTTATTCCCATGACAAAGGGGATAGTATATTTTAGACTCGCAGTCTCTATTGTTTACATTCTGTGTAGCTCGGGCGCCATCTGTTGGCCAGAATTTTCCCTAAATTCCTTGTATGAGAGCCACCTTCAAGATTAATACTCATCCTTTGCAAGTTGATCAATCATATCATATGACTGATCAATATATTTCTCTAAATACGGTAAAGGATCCCAGACGAAAGCGACTTAACATTTCTGCATTAAATCATATTTTCACTAAAATGATCTCATTTTTCTTTACATTTATGAAAGGAAGGAGTGTCGTCATATGGAATTACCGATGCACTTGAATTAATCAACCAGCTACTAGTGGGTATGGTTTCTAAGCGTGGGAAATTATAGAATAAAACAAAGCGGACGAAGAGTAGAAAAAAAAAAATATGTTTCGAGGCTGAATACAGTAAAGTTGGCTGGGTCTGAACAAAACAGGGCTGTTCAATTTGACTTGCAAAACACAAATGCATTAGTTTGTAGCTTTGTTTTGGTAGATTACAAGACAATATTGCAAAAAGGAAGTTACAGAAGGTCTTGTGAAGATATTTACCTCCGAAACGGACGCTTAAAACGCCTCCTCAAATCCTCAGGACATTATAACTCTCTCCCAAATCGTAATCACGGGAGGAAACATACGCGTTCCTTCATTATCTTCCACTTGATGTATAAAAACCGAGGGAGAGACGTACGTTACCTGGAAACAAATGAGCATCGTAGTAATCCCACGAAAGGGCTCAGAGTGTTTCTTTATTGTGTATAACGTTATAAGAATGTTTGGATCCCTTTTAAAAGATTTTGATGCTCCTCTGTCAGCTGGCAGGACTCCCGTGTTTATACTTCTAGTTTGCGCGTCTCGGTGTAAACAAGAGGTCTATATTTTCTGCCCTGCCATATATTTGATATTATTTGATACCAGCAAATCTTTTTTGCCTCTCGCCCTACAAATCCTTTTCTCATCTTGTCAGACGAATTTATGTTCTAAAACATAAAAAGAGGAACGGTTATGGATACCTTTCCAGCCACCCGACCCCTAGAGACGAGGGCTGAAAAAGCTTGTTAAATTCTCTTCCTTCACAGGGAGAAATGTTTTCTACTTTATTTAACATAAGGATGAAATGTTGATTCGTAAAAACTGCATTTTGGGTTACGTTCCTCTGTTTCTATACTGTTAATTGGTGTGTGTGTGTGTGTGTATGTTTGTGTTTAATGATAATTTTATTTTAAGCAGCTGATTACCTTAGTTATTTACTCTGAATATTCATAATTGGCCAGTTTTTGGATTGATTACTATATTGCTCAAAATTTTCTAAGATTGTAATTTCTAGGGCTGATTCCTTTGGTTGATTACCTTGAATAATATTTAGATGTCATATTTATGGCTGATTACTTTAGATAATTACTTTGAAAAATTTTCAGCGGCCTTTTTCGCGATTGATCAGTTTGGTTAGTTACTTGGAATGGTGTACATGGTCACTTTCAATGCTGATAAGTTAGTTAATTACATTCAAACATTTTCTACGTTTTTACATTTGGAGTTTACTAGACTCGATAATCTCTTTGAATTTTTCCAAATGGTAATTTCGGGTTTGATTAACTTGTTTAAATTTTTTGAGAATATTTTGATCATTTATATCAATTACTCTCAATACTCTGCCTTGAATGATAAATGACTAACTACAGTTGATTAATGAATAACCACAGTAAACATTTGTCACTATTAACCCCTTTTCAGAAGGCATTTAATACCTCTATATACAAATACGATTATTAATCAGCTGGAATGATTACTTTGTCCCGGTTAATCACTTCGATTACTCATGTTGAGCAGCGCATATGATATAACTGGGTAGACCAACTAAGTTAAACAATCATATCGAGTAATTACTCTGACTACTTTGCTCATATATTCATAGCAATGTTCATAATTATTTACATTATACAAACTGAGCTAATTTAGGCTTCGAGATATCTATTGTAATCAGCCTTTAGTCATTTGCTAAGGTCAGTAATTACCTTAACTGATAATCACTCTGATATGTTGCGTCAGACGCTGCTTTGATGTTAAAAAGAACACATAGGATTGAAATGTATTATGAATACATACATTTTAATAACAATTGTAGTCTATACACCTGTCATTCCTTCAGTGAACTGAAAAAATCAATACAACAAATAAGATACTTTTTTGGTATAATATGTTCAATTTACTTGTCCTGTATGGCTGTTGATTATGCCAGAGAAAAGTAATTAAAGATCTTCGTGGTCACGAATTCTTGGAGGCCTTTCTCGGTGACGCTGGTGGCGAATAGGTGCTTGAGGTCCTATTGATCACGAAGAGCCATGTGGTTGTGTGGTACTTGGTGGCGGTATGTGGTCGAGGTATGTAGTATGTGCAGGTGGTATGTGGTAGAGTGTGGTAGCGGTATGATATAGTCTACTCTCTCTCTCTCTCTCTCTCTCTCTCTCCTTACCTCCCCACCCACCACCCCCTCCCCGCCCTACTCTCCCGGACTATCACCCCACCCCACTCCCTCTCTCTCTCCCCCTCTACCCTTCCCTTTCACTCCGTCTCACCCCCAACGCCTTCCCAGCAGACAAAAGAATCCCTCAGATTATTGGGAGATATTGGCCATCTCACTCCCTCTCGTGGTGGTGGTGGTGGTGGTGGTAGCGAGGGCATCCAGCCGTGGCCCGGACCAGCTACTGGTCACTCTAGTCTAGGGGGAGAAGGAGAGAGAGATAGGGAGAGAGGGACAAGGGGAGAGAGAGAGAGAGAGAGACGAGAGAGAGAGACGGTTTCCGATACACACACACACACACTCTCTCTCTCTCTCTCTCCCTCCCTCCCCCGGGATCTAATAAGGTCAAGATGCCTTTCAAAGGGTCGTCACGAGAGGGGGGGATGGGGGGGGGGGGCGGGCGGGTGAGGGGGGGCGCCTCCCCTCGAACGCCCTGTTCTTTGAAGGTCGGGCTGGCCTGCCCTAGGGGGACCCCCACCCCCCTTGTGCCCTCTATATAAATCTCCATTACCGCATCGCAAGGGCGCTATACACATCGCCAATACCGGAGTGCCCTTCACTTCAGGTATCATCCCCGATACCTGGACAAACTGCACTATAAATATCTTCCTGCCTCAACGCCCCGTCGTCCTCTCGACACAACAGGCTGACACCCCAAGCAATCCGAGGTAAAAGCACCGACACGGCCAGCAGCGTTCCGAGAGGAACGTGAGATCGAGAGGGAACAGTATCTTCAGCGTCTCTTGTCCTCGCATCGTTCCGCAACTACCCAGGCGACGCTTGACGGCTCGAACTACGCGATCTCTCGGCGTCCGAGAATGAGACAGAATTGGCTTTAAAAAAGCACACAGCATGAACTCTCTTGAGGCGGGATTCGACACCATATGAGGTGTCAGTGTCGCCTCGCAAACCACGAAACAGAGCGAGTTCTCTTTTGTGATACATTTGACTCGCTCGCGAGTTATCAGTTATCTTACAACCTGCGCATATCACAGCGTGGAAAAAGACTCTTGACTGAGTGAGATTATAAGTATGTCTTACGCACTTAACAACTTGACAGTATCAGATGAAGTGTATTGGGCTAACTATTCATTCACTTGCTTTTCACACAATAGACCCCCTCCTAAGAAGTGCTGTGGGCTTGCAACACAGCAGACCCTTGTGTTCCAAGCTTGCAACAAAACAAAGAAGAAAAATGCATACAGAAATATATACATAGAGAGAGAGAGAGATTAATTCTGTTAACACGTCAAATTATTTCAACCTCCCTGGTGCTTATTAAGTTCTATGTCCTCAACACCCTCCACACAACGGGGTATTGAAATGACCGAGCGACATTCAGAAAGGACATCACATATTTCGCTGTGTTTGGAAGCCCATAAACCTGACAAGAGACTCAGATGATCCACAAGAGTTAGCTAGTGTGTCGGGTTCATATCACTGGTGTTGGAGCCTCACGAAGCTCCAGTGCTAATTTGACGAATCGCTTCGATCTGAAAAAGTGCTTTGCGTCAGCTTGAATTATGTCGGAAGTATGTTAAGTGTTATTAATGAGATGGTACTGCATCATTTACCGTCGGGAAACACGCCATCACAATATGCACTAATGCTTAGATCGTACAGAAAATGCTTTAAATCCTGGAGTTTCGAAGCTTTTACGAACTCTGGAGCATCACCTGTTCGGAGCTTCGTTCGCTCGACGAACCATCTCAAATTTCCTCTTTAGGGGAAAAAGTGTGGAGGATGACTCAGCTATGGCGTCCGTTACGTGTCCGTTATGTGTCCAGTTCGTGTCCGTGGCACGTCCCCGGCCTGACAGCTTGTCGCTACCGTGGCTGACAGGTGCCCTCGAAGTCTCGGGCTGCAAACCGAAGCATTTTCGGGAAAAAAAGGCTTCGACTCCGAACCTTCGCCTCTTCATGTATCTCACTGACATTAGAGGAATCAGTGTAAATCATTTAGTCTCTAGGACGAGAGGGACGGGAAAGCCTTTTATGGATAACAATGAGAGATATATCATGTATATATATATACGTAGAGATAGATAGATAGATAGATAGATAGATAGATAGACGGAGAGAGAGAGAGAGAGAGAGGGAGGGAGGGAGAGCAGAGAGTACCAACCCTTGGAAGGCCCATCGAGCTGTCAGTGAAGGCCATGTCCCTAGGAAATTAACACACCCCACCCGGGGTTAACTCGACCTCGAGTTACAAGAGCTGTCGACTTCCTGGACCTGGCCGCAGCTGTGGCGCTTTAACCCCCCCCCCCCCCCCCCCCCCCCCCCCCCCC
>JAYMFT010072237.1:0-14547 GCA_038088735.1 Panulirus argus
ATATATATATATATATATATATATATATATATATATATATATATATATATATATATATATATTAATCCCTCGATTTAACGGACTAATATCGGGAAGGGGTGTTCCTTAATGCTGAAAGTTCGTTAAATCGAATGTAATCATTTTTTGACACAATATACAATATACAGTAATACGCGTTTTCTTTTAACTCCTCTATCACTTGATGCCATTTTGCATTGTAAGGACTGCAAAATCATTTAATAAAGTCACAATTCTCTGTATACACCCTGACCGCACGGTATATCTACGTGGCGCAACCTCCCGCTCAGGTATTTTGCTCTTCGTTAAAGAAAATCATCTTCGACAGGGAACACGACAGACCGGAACTGGCGCGGGAGCTGGTGAGCCCACTCGCGTCGGGGAGAGCGGTGACCCGACGACGGCTGGCGAGGATGCCGGAGGAGATGCTGGGGCCACGGGAGGAGATGCCGAGGCTACGGGAGGAGATGCCGGGGCCACGGGAGGAGATGCTGAGGCTACGGGAGGAGATGCCGAGGACAACGCGGCTAGCGAAGCAGGTGAGCCCTCCGTCACGACCACTCAGGCAACTGTCGAAGCTGCCGAAGCCACCGAAATCCCCACCACGACGCCTGAGGCCACTGTGGACCAGCCCGAAGTGGAGGAACCAGGTGAGAGAGGAGGGGGAGAGGGAGGACTGAAGAAGTGTGGTGGAGGAACCGGGTGAGAGAAAGAGAGAGGGCTGGAGAGGTGAGGTGTGTGTGTGAGAGAGAGAGAGAGGGTGTTTGGACTGGAGAAGTGAGATGAGGAGAGTGAAGGAAGGAAGAGGAGGGAAAGAGTGCGAGGAAAACTAAACGTGAAATGAAGCGAAGTCTCACGAAGGAAAGAGAGAGGGAGAGAGAGGGAGGAACCTCAGGGACGGTCACAGACCCACATCGTGTTGCCTGGGAATGATCGAGGTCCCAACTTTCCCATGTAATGTAGGAGTCACTTGTACGTCCTTCCCTGTAATGTGGAAGTCATTGTGCTGAAGTTACAGGAATGTAAGAGTCACTGTAATGTGTTAGGTATATGGGATGGGGAAAGGAAGTGGGGTGGGTCCGTCTCCACAGGTCGTCAGGAAGGGATGGTCACCTCACCTCCTCATGTCCCCTCAAACAGAGACGGCGACGGTGAGTAAGAAGTCCCAGAAGGCTGTGGAGAAGTACAACGCGGCGGTCGACCAAGTCCTGAAGATCCTGTCCCCACGGCTGCTCAAGGCGGAGGGCTTCCCACTCAACGTGGACGAGGCGTAAGTTGACATGATACGAAAACGAGAGATTGATGCTTCTGAAAAGAAAGAAAAGATTAATTTGTAAATGGCAGGGGAAAATATTTTTTTGTAAATGTCAAGGGAAAATATAAAATATCATCTTGTAAATGTCAGGGAAAGAAATATTTTGTAAATGTCAGGGGAAAAAATCTATTTGTAAATGTCAAGGGAAAATATAATTTTGTAAATGTCAGGGGAAAAATATAATTTTGTAAATTTCAGGGAAAAATATTATTTTGTAAATGTCAGGGAAAAAATAATATTTTGTAAATGTCAGAGAAAAAGATGAATTTGTAAATGTCGGGAGAAAAAGATTATTTTGTAAATGTCAGGGATGTAAATGTATCACTCCAAAAACAAATTCACTTTTTATCATACCAGAAAATGCTCAAATGGACTACTTATGTTTACTTATGCATCAATTGTGTCAAAAATGTTGTCCACATGACCACGGGCGGACTGGGTACCTGGGCAGCGGGCCCTGGCCCTCAAGGGAGGGGCCCGCAGCTGAGCCCACAAATACCAAGGGGGACCAGGGCCCCCAATTGGCCTGAGGGCCCCTAGGTTACTACCAGTCCTCCTCAGCACATGACCCGCCACCTTGCTCGAGCGGTGGTCAGAAAAGGGAAAAGAAATTAGTGCTGACGCAAACCCGTTCTTTCTCTCTCTTACCAGGACACTGACTGCTCTGGATGCCAGTGACGACCCAGCCCCGGCACCAGAGCCGGAACCGGCTCCCGAGCCCGGCAGGACACGTGCCAAGAAGAGGAAGAAGAACATGAACAAGAGGAAGAGGAAGAACAAGAAGAATAAGAAGATGAAGAACAAGAACAAAGAGGAGGCGGAAGGCGGGGCCCCGGAGACCATCCCGAAGACGACGGGGACGAAGAAGAAGAACAAGGCCAAGAACAAGAACAAGGGACGACGCAACAAGAACAAGAAGAACGGCAACAAGAACAAGAAGAACAAAGGCCGGACAGACGAAGAGGAGAGCGAGGACGGGACGATGACGCTCGAAGAGAAGGAGCAGACGAGGGAAGGCAGAGGCCTCGAGGAAGAGGACCAGGAAGAGAGGGAGGCGGCGCAGGAGGAGGAGCAGGAGGAGGTAGGTACCACCCTTCGTCAGTACCTCACACAGACCCACACAGACCCAAGGTACAACCGGGGTGGACGACTGTCATTCCCGGCAGCGCTGAGGCCTCTTGGAAACCTGTCTGGATCAGAAGACCCCCACTAACATAGACCTCACAACCCCCCCCCAACACAGACCCCCACCACCATCCGACTTGTAGCCAGTGTGGTTGGGGAGGAGGGGGTGCTATAGCGAAGCCGAGCGCACTAGTGGCAGGGGTGAAGTGAATCTCTTCATTCTAAAGGCAAAATCACAGGACATATTGACCTGTGGCTGTAACAGGAGGGTACAGTCATGAGACGTCTTGACCCAGGGATGTAATAAGAGGGGTACAGTCATGAGATGTCTCGACCTATCGCTGTAATAGAGGGGTTACAGTCATATTTTAACCTAGGGCTGTGACACAGGTGTTACAGTCGTAAAATACCTTGACTCAGGACTGTAACAAACGGATACAATCATAAGATATTCTGACACACAGCTGTAACACTGAGTTACAGTCAAATCATACCTCAGAACTGTAACAGAGGGGCACTACCTTAAAGATATCTTGAATCAGAACTGTAATAGAAAGGCACTATCGTAAGATATCTTGACACAGGACTTTAAAGGGGTACATCCTTAAGTTATCTTGACTCACGACTGTAACAGACGGAGTCCACTTGTAATATATCTTGATGGGCAAGCCAGTTATCTCCCACTGGAACGACAGTTCAGAGGAGCAGTGTGAATCCTTTCAACCCGACCGTACTATAAGGGCATAAACAAAAATAAATCATCACGAAAGTTATGGCCAAAGAAATTGCCATCGGTTAACTCTGGAGAGATACGAGAACGAGTGCCTTCCTCACTCAAAAAAACGATTCGAGCCGACGGTCACACGGCATTGAACACTTTCATCAAGCCGAGAGCCCCATCAGGAGGGTTCAACTCCCCACAGCTTCTTGGCGCACCATAAAGTCAGGGCTGGACCAGCGGGGCTCACTCCTGCCAGCGAGCGAACAGTGCCATCTGGCGAGCAGTTCATAACACTAAAGGCTTAGAGAGAGAGGGGGTTGGGTCGGTTACTTCAAACTCTATTGCAATCTAACTTGGTTATGTCAGCATATATCATAATATAACTTATTTCAACCAGCATATATCACAATCTAACTTGGTTATACCAGCATACACCAAAATCTAACGTGGTTTCATTAGCATATATCACAATATGACTATATCAGAATATATCACAATCTAACCTGGTCATATCAGCATATATCACACTCTAACTTGGTTATATCAGGATATATCGCACAATCTAACTTGGTTATATCAGCATATATCACAACCTAACTTGCTTATACAAGCATATATCACAATGCATTTTAGTTATATTAGTATATATCACAATTCATATTGGTTACATCTGCATATATCACAGTGTGACTTGGTTATATCAGTATATATCACAGTTTGACTTGGTTATATCAGTATATATCACAGTGTGCCTTGGTTATATCAGCATATATCACAATTCATATTGGCTATATCAGAATATATCATAACTTGGTTATATCAGCATATATCAGGATGACTTGGTTATATCAGCATACATCACAATCTAACTTGGTTATACCCGCACATATCGCAATGTGAGTTGGCTATAACACCATGGGGGGTTATACCAGCAGGTCTGGTATGACGGTCATATTCCTGTCTGTCTATTATCTCATTCTGACTTTACCCCGACCCATGACAGGAAGCGGCAGCCGACAGTGGACAGAACCAGAAGGGCAAATCGGACAGAAAGAACAAGAAGAAGAAAAAGAACAAGAACAAGAGGGGGAAGAAGGGAGACAAGAAGAAGAACAAGAAGAACAAAAAGAACAAGAAGAACAAGAAGGACTCCAAGGGGCGCTCAGACATGCCCGGTGCCGAGGAGAAGGAAGAGTGAGTGAGAGCAGCGACTGGTTGTCAGAGAGAGAGAGTCTCTCTCTCTCTCTCTCTCTCTCTCTCTCTCTCTCTCTCTCTCTCTCTCTCTCTCTTTCTCTCTCCCTCTCTCATGTGCAATACGCACCTCCCGGCGCCACCGTCTCTCAACACCTCCAGATGTCGTCAGTTTCCGTTGTGGAGAGAACATAACGCCACTCGCTAACCACTTCCCTCTTGCCTGTCTACAAGCTAGCGTGTATTAACAGCTTGATTGATCACTGAGATTATCTTTTTGTGATAGTAGCGGTGTAGAAACGGGTTCCATAGCATCAGATAATTGGGTTAAAATTTGTGGTGAAATGGGAGTACGTAGGGAAAAGGTTTGGTGTCGACAGACCTTGCGATCAACATATAAAAAGGTTCTCTGCTGTGGAGCAGTAATACTATCCTAAATTACTAATCTATATAGATGGAGGGGATGTTAGTGAAACAGAAGGCTCCTTCCCATCCATTACTATAGATGGAGATAGGAAAGTAAAGTAGTAGATTCCTCCCCACCCACCACTGTAGGCAGCAGCAGCAGTAGTATTAGTAGCAATAATAGTATTTTCATTATTATTATTAGTAGTAGTAGTAACTGTAGTAGTAATAGCAGTAGTCGTAACATTAGTAGTAGTAGTAGTAGTAGTAGCAGTAGTGATAGTAGTAGAAGTAGTAGTAGTAGTCGTAGTAGTAGTACCAGCAGCAGCAATAGTAGTAGTAGTATAGCAATAGTAGTAGTAGTAGTAGTAGTAGTAGCAATAGTAGTATTAGTATTAGTAGTAGTGATAACAGTAGTAGTAGTAGCAATCGCAGTCGTAGTTGAAGTAGTAGTAGTAGTAGTAGTAGTAGTAGTAGTAGTAGTAGTAGTAGTAGTAGCAGCAGCAGCAGCAGTAGTAGTAGTAGTTGCAACAGTAGCACAAGTAGAAGTAGTAGTAGCAATAGTAGCAGTAGTAGTAGTAGTAGTAGCAATAGTAGTAGTAGTAGTAGCAACAATAGTAGTAGTAGTAGTAGCAACAGTAGCACAAGTAGTAGTAGTAGTAGCAATAGTAGTAGTAGCAACAGTAGTAGCAGTAGTAGTAGTAGTAGCATTAGTAGTAGTAGTTGTAGTAGTAGCAACAATAGTAGTAGTAGTAGTAGCAGCAACAATAGTAGTAGTAGTAGTAGTAGCAATAGTAGAAGTAGTAGTAGTACTAGTAGTAGTAGCAACAATAGTAGTAGTAGAAGTAGTAGCAACAATAGTAGTAGTATTAGTAGTAGCAATAGTAGTAGTAGTAGTAATAGTAATACCAGCAGCAGCAAGTTCGTCCTAACGCTCCTGGTGTGTGCCTCCCCCACAGGTTGGGGCCAGTGTTGCCAACGCAGGAAGAGGTGGCCGCCAGCAACGCACTGCTCGTTGGCTTTACGAAGGTGACCCACGAAGGTGACGTCACCGTCGACTTCTCCGGCAACCACCCTCAGGTAGGTGGCGCCTCTCCCCTGGGTGAAGAGCCCCTCACCGTGCAAATGGGTGAACGGCCCCACATAATTACCGTAACTGAACTCATCTCTTGAATATAAACATAATGAAAATGGAGTGACGTATGTACACACGGCAAAAAAATTATCTTTCCCGGTTGGGTACGATGAATTTCGAAACGCAAGAGAGATAAGTTTACTAATCATTTTGGCAGCTCCAGTTTATAGTTATTTACATCGAAGTATCAGATCAATATATCATTTATTATGATAAACGACAGGAAATGATCACGAGCAATCGATATAATAAGATATGAAGGGAAGGCTACCAATGCGAGGCCAGGCCATTTCTCAAAATCCTTCGTCCGTAATGTCATATTGCTTCACACAAGAAGCGGTAAGATACTTTTTTGACCGTGTGTACATCTCACACTGCTCTCCACTGCCCTCCAACGACTGACTCCCTTTCCCATCAAATCCTCCTACAATTTAATCTCCCTACTAAACCTTCCCACAGAAAATCCTCACCTTTTTCTTTTTCTTTAAACCTCATCTTTACCACAACCTTTCCAGCCTCATCACGTCACGGTCCTCCCATCATTCCACCACACTACTGCTAAACTAACCTCATCCTGCACCCCACACACTTACACACACACAGACGCACACCATTCCTCATCCTCATCATCATCATCATCTAGGCTCCAGTCGCCCTCACTGATCCTAAAACACTTTTTGTCCCTTGCTGCTGCTGCAGTTCGAAGCGAAGCTGTTGGTCGGTCCACTGTCGGTACAGCTCGCCGACAGGAGACGCGCCCTCACGAAATCCCAGGTCACCGCCACTCTGACGGCCCAGGCCAGGTTCAGGGTCAAGTCGGTAAGTCGTTTTATTTCAATCATTGCCTGTTTACAGCCATAAACGTCATCTTTATTTCGACATTTTCAAGTCATGAGAGAAGATAATCTAGTTTTAATCTGTGCAGACTTAAGTATGTGGACCAGATACTGTACAAAGGGATACATTACTTATCTAGAAGATGACACATATACCCCACACTCACCCGACCAGACGTAAACACATCAGAAACTACACTCCCTAGACATACACGAGTTACACTTTCTCGCTTGGGCTCTCGACATCTCCCATCACTACAAACACAGTTTCAACACATCCCAAGACCCTTCAAGCCCACGATGCAACTACTATAAAGAAGACATCGAGAACTTACTACTCAATTGCCCTGCATTCTCTGCACATAGAGGCACATACACATCACAACACTTTATGACATGGTAACGGCCAGTGGACGTGGCCAGCTTCCCGAGTGCTGCAGGAACCTTATATAAAAGGATAGAAGGGACTCCTGGGCAGGAAGTGTGTAAAAAAAATTGTGTGTGTGTGTGTGTGTGTGTGTGTGTGTGTTCTAATGCTAGGCAAGACCGACCCCCCCGCCTCACCTGACGCCAACCATCCCCCTCCTTCAGATCCGTGGGCGAGACAGGATGAAGCTGCTGCAGGTGGACGTGACCGGCCTGGAACCTGCCCACGTCAAGGTGACTCGCTCAGACCTCACCCTGGAGCCCCAGCTGGTGTCCGCCGCCCAAGACCAGGTTAGTATGACTCACTCCTTCCTTCCTTCCTCCCTCCCATCAACGGGTGAACGTCGGCCTCTGGTGAGGAGTCGTCCAGTTCCCTTCTTTGATTCCTGGTTGGGGCTACTTTCTGGCTAGGGTCGTCTTTGGCTAGGGTTGTCTTTAACTGGGGTTGTCTTTAACTGGGGTTGTCTTTAACTGGGGTTGTCTTTAACTGGAGTTGTCTTTAACTGGGGTTGTCTTTGGCGAGGGTTGTCTTTGGCTAGGATTTGTCTTTAACTATGGTTATCTTCAACAAGGATCTGCCTTTAACTAGGACTTGTCTTTAACTAGGATTGTCTTTAACAAGGCTTTGTCTTTAACTAGGGTTTTCTTTAACAAGAGTTTGTCTTTAGGGTTGTCTTTAACTAGGGCTGTCTTAAACTAGGACTTGTCTTTAACCAGGGCTGTCTTTAACTAGGGTTGTCTTGGTTAAGGTTGTTTTAAATCAGGGTTGTTCCTTACCCTTGCCTAAATTTTGATTAGGGTCGTCCAGGGCTTATTTATTTGGTTAGGGTTATCTTCTGGCTGAAGTGGTCCCTAAAATAAGTCGTCTCTCGACCTGGGTCGTCTCTCTGCTAAGGGGTTATCCCTTAGTGCCAGGGTTATTTCCCAGCCACAGTTATCTCTCTCCTAATGTTATCTCCCTCTGTGGTTGGCTATCATTGTTTATCTAACTACGATTCGCTCGTGGGAAAAGTCGTTCCTTTAGGGTAAGATTATCCCCTAGGTCTGTTCTCTCTTCTCTACTGTAGTAAAATCAATTTTCTCATCCAAGCTTTCTTAAAGCTTCTTTTTTCCCCCCTTGAACATTGGTACTTCTTAGTTATGTGCTCGGGGCCTGAACAACATATGCAGGAGGGTGCGAGGCGTGCACGGCATGGAGTGAAGTGGACGGATGTGGTATATACACAAGGGGCGACGTGATGTCAACGGACTGGACCAGGGCATACGAGGCGGTCGGCAGGAGACCACAGAAAGGTCCCTGGGTTGTCTTGCAAAACCAAGGTTCTCTCGATTTTGAGGGGTTCTCTGCTGGTCCTTTCCCTACCTCAGGTTTTCACTTGGTTGGTGTGTTCTCCTTGGCTCGGGTTCTGTCCTCGATCAGGGGTCCTTCACCTCGGCTGGGTGTAATGGCGTACACACCTCCGACTAAGCCAGTCCTCTTTGGAGGACATAGAGGTAGGGATGACGGAGAGAAACCACGTCACTTAGACGCACATTTGCGACCGAGATACTGGCGTCGTTTAATTCTTTCAGTGTCTATTGATGACGCTGACACAGAGCAGCGCCTGATGGCTCAGTTCTAGGCAACTGATCATCCTCTTCCCCTTAAAGCAGCGTATGATGGCTCAGTTCTAGGTAACTGATTATCCTGTCTCCTTAAAGCAACGTATGATGGTTCAGTTCTAGGTAAATGATCATCCTCTTCCCCTTAAAATAGCATATAATGGCTCAGTTCGAGATAATTAATCATCCTATCCCCTTAAAGCAGCATATGATGATTCAGTTCGAGATGATTAATCATCCTATCCCCTTAAAGTAGCATATAATGGCTCAGTTTGAGATGATTAATCATCCTATCCCCTTAGAGCAGCATATAATGGCTCAGTTTGAGATGATTAATCATCCTATCCCCTTAAAGTAGCATATAATCTCAGTTTGAGTTGATTAATCATCCTATCTCCTTCAAGCAGCATATAGTCTCGGTTTGAGATGATTAATCATCCTATCCCCTTAAAGCAGCATATAATGATTGAAGACAATTAATCACCCTTTCCCCCGTGTCTGGCCTCAGGTGGTGCAAGCACTGGACGTGGACCGCATCGGCCGCATCCTCTCCTCGGAGATCGAAGCCATCCTCGACGCAGATGACCGCCTCCAGAACTTAGAGGACCACCCGTTCCTCAAGGAGTAGACTCGTCTCGCTCTCTCCGCCGCGACCAGGCGAGACGCGGACGGCTCACGAACCACCTCCAAGTCTTTAAACGCTTCCCCCTCCGGCGCGTCAACCGATGCGGTTCACTCTCTCAGGAAATTCAATATAGATGAACTGCACGGGATCTGACTACAGAGGTCCCTGGGATTATTGATTACAGGTCCGTTTCAGGAGATGTAGTTCTTCTTGGGAAGAACTCCTGAACTAACCCATCCACCCACGCCCAAAACCTGTTTCACAATCACCCACTGACCTCTCGTGAGATCCACATTAATCACAGTGCATGTCGCCTTATTTATTTTTTTTCTTTTAAGGATTTTCTCTTCATTTCTCTTCGTCTGGGTCTCTATGTCACCTCGACGCTGTGTCGGGCGGCGGAGGCCTCGCTAACACCACACAGTACCGTGAGTCTCATGAGGGCCTGAAGTCTTCGCAATCTTCCGATGTCTTGTCCCTGCCGTCCTACACCACCTCCAGGCTGCTGGTCACTCAGGGCTCGACGAGAGGAGAGAGACAGGTCTTCATGCTCAGGGCATACCCAGGCAAAACACTGGTCAATGCTCGAAGCAGACGATGCGGTCCGCTCAGCGCTGCCGAAGGGGACGACGCCCGGAGCTTCGGAAGCTGCTGCAGATGGCCTTTCGCAACAGCCGACGACGCTGAAGCCCTCGACTTCAAGAGAACGAAATGTCCTGCGACTCCGGCAGAGGCCAGCCGAAGGACAAGTTAACATGTCGGGTCTTAAAACAGCTTCGTGGAATAAGCCTCATTTCATTCTCCTTGATTGAAGGTCCAAGTTTCTTCAGCTGGTGTGTGTCTTAGAGAGCAAATAAATCACTGCTCACACACACAACTCGTAAATGTGCTAATGGGAATTAGGTTAAGAATAACATTATTTATAGAGACAACAGGATCATCTTCTCATTACAATGAATCTTTGCCATGTCTCATCCCCTACTGTCATATTATTACCTTCTGTAAATAGAAGCAGAAGTCCATAATCATCCTGTCTTTATTTATTGTTAATTTATGTGAGTAATTTAGAGAGCCATTTCAACTCTTGGGCAATTAATGTACAATAAATATGATAAAAATTTAGTTTGTTAATATGCATTTTCATTATGGGAGATACTGGGTAGTATGTCACCTTGGGGCATACGAGATATAGTGAGACTGGTGCACTGTCAGTGATGGTGACCCACGACACTGTACGTGTTCCCCAAGCTTGGGTCACTGTCGGTGATGGTGACGAAGCACCATCCTTCGTCACACACACACACACACACACACACATGGTGCACCTTCTATGGTGACGCTCTACACTATAGATTTAATACTGCCTGGTGCAACAGCAGAATATGGTGACCATACGAGAGAGAGAGGTCTGGAGTCAAAATAATAATGATAAATTTCGAATATATTATGATAATGGAACGCCTTCTCCACTTACAATGCACAAGTGAAATATGTTGCACAGATACGTATATATATATATATATATATATATATATATATATATATATATATATGTGTGTGTGTGTGTGTGTGTGTGTGTGTGTGTGTGTGTGTTATGTGGTCAGACAAGGAAAGAGAGTATGTGACACATGACAGGTATGTGGTCGCTGAGTTGTCAACAACAAAGGGTTACTGGGAAGCAGCTGAATTAGGAGAGAAGTGACAAAAATACGTCTTCACAACAATACCACTGAAAACAAGATGGCTTATTAAGGATATGGCGTGGGTGGGAAGAGGGATGGTGAGAGTGAGTGAGCTTGGAAAAGAGGCTTGTGAGAAGTGATACCAGGAGAGACTGGGTTGGGTGAAGATCGGCAAAAGATGAGAGGAAATTAATTTACGAGAGTGAGAGAGGAATGGACGTAGGTGTTTAGGGAAGCAGTGCTGGCATGTGCGAGAGAAGTGTGTGGCACGCGGAAGGTGGGGCGTGAGCATGTGGGAAAGGGCAGTGAGCGTGAGATGACGAAGTAAAGTTGCTAGTGAGAGAGAAAAGAAATGTATACACGGGCGGTACTTACAGGGAAGTGAGAATGATTGGGAGATGTACAAGAGGATGCGCCAGGAGGGGAAGAAGAAGGTACAGGGGTTGAAAAAAGAGGGTAAATAATGACTGGTGAGGTGAGCGAGTATCGGAAACTTTAGAGAAAATAAGAAAATGCTGTGGATGGAGATTAACAGCGTATGGAGAACAAGAGAATTGATATGAAGAGCAGTTGAGAGAGTGGATGGGGAACTGTTAAAAGGAAGAGTGAAAACTGTGAAGGACTTCTGAATGTCTTTGATAAAGGTGGTTGATGTGGAGTGTTTGGGAAGTGAGGGTACCTTGGGGTGAGAGTCATGGCAAATGGTTAGGCGAAAAGAGAGATGCAGTTTGGAAAAACGGCTGGAGTGGATGGGATTACAATTTGAAATTTATGCAAAGCTCAAGTTGAGGTGACGGAGGACTGGCGGAATGCCTGTATAGTGCCATTGTATAAAGTCAGGGAGATCGGAGGACTGGCGGAATGCCTGTATAGTGCCATTGTATAAAGTCAGGGAGATCGGAGGACTGGCGGAATGCCTGTGTAGTGCCATTGTATAAAGTCAGGGAGATCAAAGTAAATGATCGAATTACTGAAGTACAAGTTTGTTCAGTATATACCTCGTGAGTTGTGTAGGACAGTGGATATTGAGAGGGTGGTGGCATGTACCGACCATCAGACTAAGGAGGAACAATGAGGCGTCAAGGATTGGTAGAGGATACGTCGATCATGTGTTTGCTTTGAAGAATCTGTGTGAGAAATATTTTGATAAAGAGAAGGATATATATGAGGAGTGGGATGTCTTGTGGAGGCGAGGGTGATGATTTACAGAGGCTTTCGGAAAACAAGAACGTTCTGGGTGAGAAATGTTGAAAATAAGCGAGACTGGAAAAGAGACTCGTGTGGAGAAATACCAGAAAAGACTGAATATAGAATGGCAAAAGGTGTTAGTAAAGGAAGCAAGGGGAATTGCTAGGGAATGGGAGGCATTTAGGAAAGCAGTGCTGGCATGTGCGATAGATGCGTGTGGTATGCGTAAGGTGTGGGAGGTGGGCAGGCGAGAAAGGGTAGTGAGTGGTGGAATGAAGAAGTAAAGTTGCTAGTGAAAGAGAAAAGAGAGGTATATGGACGGTACTTACACCAAAGGAGTGCAGGATAACTGAGAGATGTATAAGAGAAAGCGGCAGGAGGTGAAGACGAAAGTGCAGGGGTTGAAAAAGAGGGCAAATGAGAGTTGGGGTAGGCAAGTAAACTCCATGGAGAATAAGATGTTTTGGAAGGAGATTAATAGTGTGCGAAAGACAAGAGAACAAATGGGAACATCGGTGAAGGGAGGAAATGTTAACAGGAAGTGATGGAGTGAGGAGGAGATGGGGTGAGTATTTTGAAGGAATGTTGAATGTGTTTGATGATAGAGTGGCAGATGTAGGGTGTATTGGTCGGGGTGGTACGCGGAGTGAAGCGGGAAGGTGCAGCACGGTGTCATGGATGGTGCAGTCGGGGTCACGGACGGTGCAGCATGGGGTCATTGACAGTGCAGCACGGGGTCACGGACAGCGCCGCACGGGGTCGTAGATTTAGACAGAATTCCTGAAGGCCAAGAAAGGCTCTTATGACGATTATGAGGAACCGACCCCCCAACCCGCTCCATCCTCATAATCCTCCTTCCTCCCTCCTTCTTGGTCTCTCGTCCTGCGCTCCTTCAACCCAGCTCCTCCCCACCCCCAACCCACCCTTCCCCAACCACGGTCAGGCCCCTGGACCTCGCCCTCGGAGTCCTGCCCCACGCTGGCCACAGCGGGACTCGATGGCCGCAGCAGCAGCAGTTCCTACGTCCCCCACAGCAGGGGTCCTCGGGGGGCGCTGACCTTACGACGCACACTCCCTAAACGCACCACCCTCCCACATATATATATATATATATATATATATATATATATATATATATATATGGGGAGTACTGGAGGAAGAAATGCTACTCGAAGACCACAGGAAAATTAACAAGAAAGAGCATTTAGACACGAACGAGGCTAGAAACATGCAAATTTAAGAAGAGAGAGAGACAATATGCAGCCAAAATCCTCACCTTTAACAGCTTATTCACATAATCCAAGATATGAGTATAAAAGCGACCCACTTTTTTTAGACACAAGAGGAATGACTGGGCGGAATGTGGAGCTAAAGATTAGTTAGGAAGGAAAAAAAGGAATGTGTTTGTTCAGATGGTAAAGTCAATAACTTCCACTACTAGGGTGCACTGTCAAAGCCTTCTAAATAGCTCTGCATGAGGGAAATGCCAATGATATCTACGAAAATTATGAAAGAGAAGAAAACAAATTGGCTGATTTCAAATGGCGTAATTTGGAGCTACTGAGCAAATACCCTCGATCAAAATTCAGAGGTGACAAACCTCAATTAAAATTCAGAGGATATGTACCCTTAATTAAAATTCAGGGTCATCTGTACCACCAAATTGATTCACTGCGGCCACCACCAAATAAATTATCTAAAAATTGTTTTGTTTACAGATTCACTTAGAAAACTTTGTTAGAATGGAAATTCAAGTGATTCTAAGCAATTCTTGAAAAAAAAAAAATCGAAAATACGATTGTTGCTTTCACATAAGGCTTCATTTACATGGGTCATTGGCGTCTTATAATGAAAACTGAATCCCTTTTAAGTACGTGAATATTCCTTAGGTCAACTGATAATGGGGGACTGAGACTGAGGCGGTTGAATTCTGCATTATTCGTCTCCAGTTGATATCTAAATTACTCTGACACGTCGGTCCCCATATACCACAGATGCTGATACCGTGTTCAACGTCCGGCGGAAGAGATAGGGAGAACAAAACAAAAATTCAAATTTGGTCATCTTGTAAAAACAGCTCTATTAGAGCGAAGCCGTTTTAGATGACATTCCTAAGCTTTCTAAGAATTAGGGAGGAGAACTTTGAGTATGTTTTTTCATGGGTTGACTGATCTAGCTACTTATAAGGGAAGCAGCTTTTATTATCCCACGATAATCTGTTAATGATCGTAAATTTACATAAATTTCATACAGGGGAAGAGTATAACAGCTAGTATAT
>JAYMFT010072248.1:0-14547 GCA_038088735.1 Panulirus argus
AGTAGTTTATATATATATATATATATATATATATATATATATATATGTGTGTGTGTGTGTGTGTGTGATTACTATTTCAGCTGACCATCTTCCAAATACTTCAATATAAACATCGGCTTCATACAGCGTGATCATTCATCTCACATTACATTCATTTTATGTTCGGAGATTCGAACCCACGCAAATGAGCTAAGACATTCATGGTGTCATTGTGGTTAACCACAGGTGCGAGTATTTACCGTTTCTTAAACGTGAAAATGATCATGAAAGCTATTTTTATCCAGTCGTAAAATAGGTATTTGTATTTTCTGCTTCTGTTCACATTCTTCAAGTCCTGTGATTTTTAAGACCAGGACGACGCTTTCCTTGCAGAGCACCAAAGACGGTTTAATATATATACATATATATATGTATATAGATAAATAGATAGATAGATAGATAGATAGATAGTTAATAGAGAGATATATAGACAGACAGATAGATAGATGGATAGATATAGATAGAGATGTATAATTTTTTCCATACATATTCGCCATTTCCCGTGTCAGCGAGGTAGTGTCAAAAGCAGAGGACTGAGCCTTAGAGGGAAAATTCCCACTTGGCCCTCTTCTCTGTTCTCTCTTTTGGAAAAGTAAAAACAGGAGGGGAGGATTTCCAGTCCCCCCGCTCCTGCCCCTTTTAGTCGCCTTCTACGACACGCAGGGAATACATGAGAAGTATTCTTTCTCCCACAACCCCAGAGATAATATATATATATATATATATATATATATATATATATAATTTTGTAGTTTTTAATGTTCGTACTGAGGCTTAGTAGAAATGAAAAATCTTGTATTTATCTTTATTTTCTTTTTTTCTACTATTTCCAGGATCTCTTTATATGGAAGACTCCTGGTGTTACCCAGCACCTCTTTCCAGAGGCTCCCGCAGCCCAAAATGCTGCGCTACTCCCAGTAGCAGGGAAATTTGGACTAATATTTCCTGGTGCCCTTCGTACAAGACGTTAGAAAGACACACACACAAAAAAAAAAAATCACACTACAGCCCCCATAACCTCAAGTGATATTTCCTCACCTTAGTGTAAGTTGCAGTGTGTCAGCCCACGTAACAGGGAGTGGAAGCCTCCTGCGTAATGAGCACTGGAGGAAGTCGCATATTATACGCAAATACCTACGCGAAAGCCCAGGGGGGCCCAACGAACACCGACAGCGGGCGGAGGGTTGACACGTTTCAGTCAGAGGCAGGAATGATCTCATCGTCAGGGGAGGAATGCGGGAGCTGAGATGTGGTGTTTAACTCCATGCCAACGAGGCTCCGACGACGACCACCGCTGGGTAGTCGAGTCCTGTCGTTTAAAAGACCTGAGCCTTAATTAACGGGTCGAGGTCAAAGGAGTGGGTATGCATTGGTACCAAGGGTCGCACCGACGTGATCTAGGGTCGTACCCTCGTGCCTAAGGATGGTATCGAGGTGACCAAGGGATCGTCATACTGTCGTGCTCAGGGATCGTACCATCGTGCTCAAGGGTCGTACCGCCGAGCTCAAGGCTCGTATTACCTTGCTCACAAGGCTTAACGAGGGTTTGAATAAAGTGGTATTTTGTCTAATGTTATCTCATTTCGTTTAAAGTGTAAACGATACTTGCTTAGTGACGATGTAACATCATCATGTATTGCATACTACTGGGTCCTGTCGAGTTGTGTAAGGTACTGGATCTGACTGGGTAGGACTCCTCGGTCCTGGGAAGTGCTGAGGAGTTCTTAGATCTGACCCAGTAACGGCGACCCGGTCCTGCGAGAGTCCTGGGAAGCTCTGGACCTGAGACAGTACGGTGACCGGGTCCTGGGGAATGATAGATGACAAAGGACTTAACCCAGTACGAAATCAATCCATTCTTCGTTACAGAAACAGAAAGAGTCCATACACTGAGAGGGAGAAGGGCAGTTGGGGGATTTAGAGAGAGAGATTTTCAGTTACGGTGAGCTGAATAAGATGTTTTAAGGTAGCCATGAATTTGATGACTGTGACTGATGGGTAAAAACGAGAAAAAATTAGAGATCATCCTTCAGTTTATTTTCCCTCTTTGAGGTGTCTTCCTTGTTTAAGGCAATGTATCCCAAGGTATCATGATAATCTGGATAATGATGATAGATAGATTATAATCGCTGATAATTGATGACAAAAACTAAGCGGAACAGTGGCCTGCAAAATGTCATAGTTGGTGAGAGAGTAAAAGTGGCAAGCAGTGTTGAAGATCCAGTGATGGTGATGGTGATAATGTTGGTGATGGTGCTGCTGCTGGAGATTTTGGTGGCGTGAGTGGACATAGACACTCACACACACGCACACACACGCACCACACGACTTTATCGTAAGCTCCTCGTGTTCCAGTCATCAGTTGGTCCCCGTACCACGAACGTAGTATGTCAGTGAGTGCTAACGTCATCACCCATACGACACAAGACAACGCACACAGGAGCGTTGATCTCCTCTCCGTCAGAGGGAAAGATGGGGATCGTATGGAGAGCAGCTCAGTGAGTCATTAGGAGCTTCGTGGAGGTTTTAAGAGTATCGACTCGGGCCTGAACCTCTGCAATCCCTAAAGGACAAGTCTTATGTTTATGGAATGGCGTCTTTTTGCCTGGAAATGCTAACAGTGAACGTCCCTTCGGCTGAAAATGCCTGGAAATGACTGTCTCTTTATTTACAAATGCCTGGACAGGCTGTTCTCCATCTGGAAAGGCGTGGAAATATTGTCTCCTCGCTTGAAAATAGTTTTCATCTGCCAAAAGCCTGAGAACACTCTCTTCGCCAAATCATGGCCGGAAATATACCCGGTGTTCGCCTGGAAACCCCCGGCAATATTGTCCGTTCGCCTGGAAACGCCTGAGAATGAGCCTCCGCCTGGAAACGCTTTAAATTACATCTCCGCCTGGAAACGCCTGAAAATATTTCGCTCGGTAACGCCCAGATATAATGCGTCTACACTTGGAAACGCCTGAGAATACGTCTCTTCACCTGGAAGCGCTTGGAAATGCAGTCTCTTCGCCTGGAAATAAACTTGTTACAGCAATTAAGTTTATATCCGTAGTTAAGCAATAAAGGAGTAATGTGATCTTTGGAGGTAGTGGAGCTGGGGAGGGAATAATAGCTGGAGGAGGAGGAGGAGGAGAAGAGGAAGATGATGTAAGAGAGAAGAGTTAGGATAAGGAGAGAACAAGTAGAGGAGAGGAAGCGGTAGCAAGAGATGGATGAGAGAGAGAGAGAGCGCAAGCGAGACTTAGGAAGTCAGGGCGGTGAGTAGGAGGAACTTTGAGTGCCCCAGACTGCGCAGCGTGGAGGAGGGAGCGGGGCGGAAGAGGAGGGGGTCGAGGGAGGTGCTCAGGTCGCGGGAGAGGAGGGGAGAGGGGCGTGGAGGGGAGGAAGGCGTGTGTGTGGGGGGGGATGATCCTTGCTCCACTTAGAGCGTTCATGGTTGGCGTCATTTGTTAGTGTGGTGAGAAGCGTTAGGTTAGGTTCGCGTGCCACTTTCACTTCCTGCTCTTATAAGGTATTTCTTTGTGTTGCTGAAACGACCCCCCCCCCACCCCCCACCCTTCCATGTGTTGCGGAAGAGGCTGCTGCATCTTCCTTGTGTTTCGGGAACGACGACGACACCCACTCACTGTGCGGCAGGGACGACGCCTCATTGTGTTGCGGTGGAACTTCTCATGGTGTTGATGAGGCGGTCGGTTCTTCCTCGTGTGTTGCAAGGACAGCCCCTCATTGCTTGGCGGGAACGACCCCTTATTGTGTTGCGGGGGCGGCTGTCTTCCCTGTTTTCCGGGGAGTGTTACCCCATGTCTCCTATTTTTTTTTTCTACTCCTTGTGTTACTCATTCGCGTTGCAGCGAAGACGCTGTTTTGTGTTGGTGAAATTATCCTTTCCTAGACTAACAGAAGGAGATTTTCCTTGTGTTGCGTTAGTGTTTCTTTGCTTTGCTAGAGGGATTTGTTTCCCTCAGAATTGATGATGCTTTCCATGTTGTGTTGCACAAATATCTCTATTTTGTTTTCTGAACTAGTTATTTTTTGTGTATATTTCGAAAGATTTCATTTTTGTGTTGCGGGGAAAGATCATCGATTAGTTGTATAACAGGTTTTCAACCGGTTGCGGGGAGGGCATTTGTGTTGCAAGAACGGGACTTCCATGTGTTGAGTGGACAGCTCTTCCTTGTGCTGCTGTGGCCGAGGATTTTCCTTGTGTTGCTGTGAAGAGTTTACAATGTTTTGAGGGATCTACCTTGTGTTGCGGGAACTATTGTTTTTGTTATTACTTTGACGGGCCTTGTGGTGTTGGGCTGTATTACTCTGATTTTGTTTTCATTTTGCAAAGATGGCTTTTCCTTGAGTTGCATGTGCCTGTGAGAGAGGCAGTGTGTTAATGTTTTGAGAGGGGCACAATCATGTACGTTGCAATTCGGGCACATCCTTGTGTTTCAGGTCCGGCACATCCTTGTGTTGCAGAACACGAGGCGGTGGTGCAGGACGTTAAACATCCATGTGTTGCAGGACACAAAACTTTCTTGTGTTGCAGGACGAACACATCCTCATGTTGCAGGATGCGGTCTAAAACCTTGTGTTGCAGAATGGACACATCTTTGTACAGTAGGACTGACACATACTTGTGTTGTACAGACCAGCCATAACGGATCGGCTCATCTTGTGTTGCGATGATGGTGCTTGATTATATCCCGTGGGCCTTACGTCTCTGTGTTGCATGGAGACCACGGAGTGGGTGGGGTCAAGACACTGGCCCAGAGCGATGCTCTGAACATCTCTCGAATGCCAACTGCAACGAGAGAGAAGCTTGACTTTGGAACGTCTGTTGTACGTACGTGAAGAGGAATCAGCTAAGATTAATTAGTTTAGCTGGAGCCAAGGTTTAGCTGAAGCTATACGTGGTGGATCAGCTACATGAAGTGCGTAGAAGAACAGCTTGCTGGAAAGGTAGAGCGATCTTGGTAAAATCGATTTCGACGAGCGACATTTTCAAAATACTTTAAGGCAAAATTTTCTTCTGCACTGGGGAGTAGATATAGTTCTGCTAGCTCACGGAATCGATTCCCGGCGGTGCTTATCCGTCTTTCTTAATTGGTAGATAAATAAGTACTAACTTTGGCTGGGTGGATGTTATCACTTGTACCCCAGGTCACGGGGAACTGACTGCACGTTACTTTTTGGGAGTAACTCAAGGCAGTGGTGAAGGGAGAGAGAGAGAGAGAGAGAGACAACAGAACTAAGGAAAAGGATGAACTGAATGAAGAATGAAACTTCTAAGTAACCATAAAGGGAAAGGAGACGGAGTGTGAGTGTACAAAGAGAATTGGGAAATAGTAGATTTGAAATCTGGTATGACGAGAGGAGAGGAGTTAGCGAGCATTTTGTTGGGGTGAGGAAATGAAACCCGCCCTTATGATTACTCTTGCCGGAAATTCTTCTCGAGTTGTTCGAGAGGAAAATATGCCATGAATGTCCCAGCTGAAACCGGGCCTGGGTTACGTAGGCTCTGACCCTCTACAGTAAGGGGATCAGTAAGTCTTTCACCGGTTCTGTCCTAAGATGTAGAATTTAGCGGTGGTTTCCAAGACTTCTTAAGCTGGACTTGATTTAAAAGTCTGGAGGCGATAGATAGCTCAGTTCGGTTGGTGGGGCTGACCGCGAAGGACACACGGACTCAAAGAATTGATTTACTTCGACGGATTATCGCTAAGAAATTCTAACACAATAAGAAAGTACTGTATTAAAAAGACATTGCATCGATGTTGATATAAGCCCTCTAAGCGAAACGGTACAACCCTTGAACCTGACGGTACAATCCTTGAGCACCACCAGAGTGTACCCTTGAGCACGATGGTACAGCCCTTGGACACGATGGAACGGCCTTTGGGTGTGATAACCAAGGATCGGACCGTCTTGCACAAGGGCGAGAAAGTGCAATGAATGCAAATAAAAGACGTTGTATACACTACACAACTTACTCTTCGTTTTCTTTCGAGTCTTCCATACACTCTGTTTACCACACTTACTTCTTACGTATGTGATATTCTTGTTCCCTTGACCCACCGGTGTCGGTGCTGGATGGTTCAGTCTGTCTGTGTGTCTGTTTATGTGTCTGTCTGTCTGTCTGTTCGACTTTTCATCTGTCTCTCACTGGTTGTGCAGTACGTTCAGGTTTTATTCGAGCGAGCGACCGACTCCTCGACAGAATTAATCTGCATTTTGATGGCCGGTGGGTTGGCTAATTGGGCTTTAGGCCTATCACCTGCCAGGGTCATTATGGCCGTCAACCACAAGTTATAACCACCACACTGGTAATCAAGAACACCTTCTGCAGGTGTTGAGAATAATTCCAATACCACACACACTCCCGGTGCACATGTGGCCAATGGTATAACTCGAACCCTCACACTCTTCGTTAAGGCTGTACTTTCTGCACACACACACACACACACACGCGCGCGTGTGCGTGTGCGTACAAACCACGCGCGTCCGTGCGATGAGACGCACGCGTTGTCGCGTGCGGATCATGAGCGTTGCACGTCTCGGGAATACCTCCCAACCAGACGCGTTCATCTTCACAGACCTGTGTCAGTTCCTGCTCTGTAGATAGTCTCCAATCATCACTCACGTTCGTTTTTGAATGAGAGGTAACTCAAAATAATCATTAAAGCTGGGATCGCTAAGCTCGATATGTTAAGCTTATCTTGACAGGCGCTGCTGGTTGGGGCGCAACTTGACGCCGGCCATCAAAAGTTAACTTTGCGTGGGTAAGCACTTCACTCTAGTGTATTTCAGTTTTACTTTCTGCATCTTTACCAAGACTAGACCGTTGTATTGTTCCAAACACTGCCATGATTGTTCATAATTTATATATTTCGATTAATAAGGTAAAATTTACTGGATATCTGTATCATCTCATTCTTCTCTGATAATGTTGCATAAGATTTGGCAAATAAGAAGATCCTTTTGAAAAGCATGTGAAGGTATTTAACTTGCACACCCTTTCAACAGAAGATATTCGCCATCTGTCGCACATGTGGGGGAAAATATTAAGGTTTTACGTTAGCGTAAATGACTTCATTGTGTCAGTACAAGTGCGAGAAGGATTTAAGGGAACTGTAACTTTGGGCGAAGATGCAAGACATATTGAAAAGGTTATTTAGAATCAATCTTATTATAAATACTAAAGTAATACAATCCATTGCTCAGGTGGTGGTAAGCCCTCAAGCCAAACCAACAGATACATCCTCAGACATCAGCTCTTCGGCCACATCAACAGATACATCCTCAGGCTGGGTGGAGGTGACCATTAATTTTGCGATCAATGCACCTCCTGATGTTTTCCTCGGCCATGTGGACATCTTCCTCTGTCCCCAGAATGTCGATGGTCTTGTATTCCTCCTCCATGACAGGCACGTAGATGTCAACATGATACTTTCTTCTCATGTTATCTACGGTCTGTCCACGTTTACCCAGTAGAAAACCATGCATGCTGGGGTCGACGTCGATCGTTCCCAAGACGTAACCGGACAGCCAGATTCTGGATGGACGATCCTCGTACGCAGCCTTGGACGCTTCCAAGAGGAGGTCGCTTATAGTAACTTGGGACAGGTCCACCAAACTCTGCAGTTTCAGGCAAGCCTGAGTGACCCTTTGACGGCATCCCTGTAGGATGATGTATTCCCCTTTTTCGGGGAATGTAATCTTAACGTCAAGTTCATTTTCTATAGATGGGGTCTGCGACCTAATGTGGTCCTGTTCTTTAAATGGCATCTCCAGCCACTCCAGCCACCTGTCCCTCCTCCTGGAAGTGTACCAAGTAATGTGTTTCTAGGAGGCGTTTCCCTGACCTGGGATTCTGTTGAATCCCTGGTTACCAGACCCCCCGAGCTGGGGTTCTGTCGAATCTCTGGTTACCAGACCCACGGGCTGCTGTTCTGGTGACTCTCTTCTTACCAGACTTCCGGGCTGGGGTTCTGGTGACTCTCTCCTTGCGAGATACAGCCTTCTGCACGACCCTCCTCACCACGGACAGGTCACTGCGCCTCCTCCAGAGCACGTACAGCACCACCAGAAGGAGAGGCACCACGATGGCCCGGACCCGTTGGCTCAGCACGCACATCAGGATGTCGAGGAAGCTCGCCCGTACCACAGGCCTGAACGCTTCCTCCCTCAGGGTGAGGATGTTTCTTACCAAACCCACGACTTTCCAGACGTCACCCATTAAGGACGGTAGGTCTGGGACGACCTTTACTGGGGAAGTGAAGTCCATGCATTGCACCGGGCCCGAGAGAGGGACGCAGAAGGAGTTCGCCTTCCTGTGCCTCTACTCCAGGAAGGACACCAGCCTCTGCTCCTCCACCTCGAGCGTGTGCTTCAACTGATCGATCCCTACCGCAACCAGGCACACCGCAACGTTGTTGCGGAAAGTGCTACCAGGATCGTGGTGGTGGAGGAGGAGAAGCCATGGTGGTGGCCGGAGGTCTCTGTGGGTACACAGCAGGTGTTGTGTTTATGATGCATCTAAGATGGACGGGAGCCTGGGGGACGGACATCTTCACTTTCTGTATTACTTTCCACAAGAGTTTGTAGATGAGAGAGCCGAATGATGCAAGTTAGGTGGAGAGATAGGTAGATAGATTAGATAGATAGATATGTATTTGACTACACGACACTGAAGGTGTTACTTGACTGCACCGTCGATGTGGCTGTATACCATCGTTGCTCGTGGAGAGGGAGAAGCACAGTTTCGTTGCTCCAGTAGAGGTCATAATTTTTCCTGCTTCTGATTGCGGCGCAACCTGAGGGCTGCAGGAGTCACTCAGAAAGAGGCAGGCAGCTACACATATGACAAGAAGGACATGGAGCACAGTCACAGTTACATTCTCTCTCATTCTGTCTCTCTGACTTCATCTTTTTGATTAGTGTTTAGGCCAGACCACCTCGCTTGGACCCTGGGGCCTGTATGGTCTGTGCATCCGTGTATGTACATTCATGAGGCCACATCTCTCATACATGAGACACGCTTTTGCATTTTCCATTGATAATAGTATTTACTTCTTTCAATTTCTAAGTGTTGCCACTTGTTCTGGATTCATTTCTGTCCTGAAAAAACACATTCACATGTTAACGTTGCAAGAATATTTCTATTTCTAGAGTCTTCCTGTTCTCTCTTCCGAAGTGGTCAGCACGAGAACTCTCGCCTCCTCTCATTCCACTCAGGTATGTAACCTTTCTTGATGGCATTCCTTCGGTCTCTCTTCGACAGTTGTATCCAGCTCCTCAGTTGAGGAGACTAGACTACTGCTGCATATTCCAGCTCAGGGCGAACGTACGTTAGTGTATATCGTCCTCTAAACATCTCCCTTGTCTGTGTGCTTGACGGTAGTTCTTGACGTTGATCAAGATGCAGTTTGCCTTCCTACACGCGATTCTTCGCGCACGCTGTTCTGCTGACAGGATCAAGCGTGCTGTCAACTCCTCGCAGTGTGACTCCAGTAATCAATTTCCCCCAAGTATGGTACTCACCGTCTGGTCCGTTTGAACACCCTCCCGTTCTTCATGACTTTTGCATCTAGTATTTTCCGGAGTTGAATCTAATTGGCTATTTGTCCGACCACTTTTATTTTTCAATGACTATGGCATCATCAGCAAACAGGTTCAGGAATGACATCGTCTCCTTTGGCGAATCATCTTACATAGATAAGATACGGTAGCGGGCTCCAGGACTGTGATCCCAGAGGCACACCACTCGTCCCCTGCACACAGCTTACAGAGAGGTGTTCCTCCGACACATGCTCTTCGTTCCCCCTTCCTCTGACCTAAGCTTGGACATCTACCTTCATCATCACTCTCCCGTGGTGGACAGTATCAGAGGCCGCCTGACACCCCGAGAATAAACAGTCCACCCACACATCCATCATCTTTTGCCAGGGTGATGCTCACTCCCTCATAGATATCCAACAGATTCGTCACCCAAGTTCTACTCTACTCTCTCTCTCTCTCCGAATTCACGTTGTCTCCTGTCTAATTACTTTCTGCCATTCAAAGAACTCCTCTGTCCTCTTCCTGATTATTTTGTCCAGTAGGTCATGTGCGTTGGTGCTTCAGGGATGTGTACGTGTGTGTGTGTGTGTGTGTGTGTAACCGCTATTCCGAGTTCATACCACCTCACATTTCAAATGACATCTCGAGGTAGGACGATTAAATTGTCAATGGAATCAGTACAGTTTGGATTAGATGAGGATCTTGACAGTTTATGAAATCAGAAAGTCGAAGGTTAAGGTCAGGTATCATTCATCGTACGTCTGACAGTGCAGTTGTCAGAATGACGGCCATCTGCTGCCAGTCCTCTTACTAAAAGTATCGTACACCAACACAGTTTCTTCTTACGTTACAAATATTTGGAATTAAGCAATTGACAGATGTATTTCTTTTATCATTAATAACCAGGTTTAAGGTCTTGTCAGACATGCTCTTTTTTTTTCTTCTTCTTCTTAATCTTACATGTATTTGGTTTGGGCAAGTGAAAGGTGTAACCTACTTCAAAAGAGCATTCTACATACATACATACATTCATATATTTCTTTATTCGTAATATCGTCATTGTTACTGTAATCTTCATCGTTATCGTCTCATCATTTCATAATAACACTGCACACCGTTATCGTTATCTTCAGTCTTTATCCTTAGCGTTCATTCTCCCATCTCTCCTCCTTTCCCTACATGTAGATTCTGTTCCATCTCTGTCTCTCTCTCTCTCTCTATCTCTCTCCCTCCTTTACTGTCTCTTCCATCAGAACTGTATATGCCCGGTGTGTGGGAGTCTCTCTCCCCGATGAAGCTGTCGTCCTGTCGGCGGAGGATCAGATCGGAGCAGCAATACAACACACGACTGTAAAACCCGACGCCTCAGACGCGTCTTGATGAGCTGACAGGAACCACTCACGCCGACTGCCCAGAGCGCATCTAATTGTATCATAAACTTCATACTCTAATCTGTAAAGTAGGTTTCCAGGTATGTCATCACTTGAATATACTAGAGAAAAAAAAAAGATGTATACTCAAGGGATTTTATTTTTTTAGTGCATACTTGTTATTATACTGCATATTATAAGGCCACTTGGATATATATATATATATATATATATATATATATATATATATATATATATATAAGTCTCACAGTGCCAGTGATATTATCTTATGCAACTGATGAACACCATTTGGTAGGCAAACTGGAGCAAGATTGCTTGTTTTGCGGTCTGACACGAAGCATAATTTATTAAAATTGTTGTTCTTTGGTATGTTTAACAACGGGGTCGCTCACCTGAAGCTGTCGACCATTATTACTTCACGACCTGAAAGAACAAGAACTGGATGCTGTGACCCCCCCCCCTCTCCATGAGAACGGCGGTACGACCCCTTGAGAACGAAGGCACGACCCCTGAAGCACGACTCTACGACCCTTCCTTCTGATGGCGTGATCAGGTCAAAGGCTGGGTCGGTAACACCAAGGATCGTACCGTCGTGCCCAAGGGTCGTTTCTTCTTGCTTCCAGAGGTCGTACCGTCGTGCTCAAGGGTCGTTTATGTCCTGCTCGAGGTCCATATATATATATAACGTCCTGCCCAAGGGGGTTTTCTTGAAGTGAAGGCATTCCTGTTCATATCCAGTACGAGTTTCGCACGCGAGGAATAACTAAACCACTAACTGGGTCAACACTTTTACAGTTGGGTTAGTTCAGGTATTTGCCATTTGGAGAGAGACAGAGACAGAGACAGAGAGAGAGAGACTGAGGGGTGGAAAAAAAAGCTTTATACATACGAGCCGTAAGTAAATCGGGCGAGATTTTACGAGCCGTGTAAAACCCTCGCTAAACACAGCCGTTAAGTGCTGGCCACTTCAGAGGTGCATTAAAGCACATTGTGTGTCTTCGCTAACCTCATCACAACCGCTAGGTCGTAAATCATTAGCGACCGTCCGTGAAGTGGACTTACCCCGAAGTTTAATGGTCAAAATCTTGCGCTGGTGGCAAACGATCGTTTTAATGGCACGGCTGAATATTCTGGTCCCGAGAGGTGAACGCTGTTACCCAGGGTGACGAAATGTAATTGGTGGGGAATTTCCGGTCAAAAGGTGTGTATGTGTGTAAGTAGTTAACCTCCCGAGAGGGAAAGTACGACTCTTGAGCACGACGTGTTACGACCCTTAAGCACGACGGTACGGCCCTTAAGCACGATTGCACGACCCTTGAGCACGATGGTATTCCCCTTGGGCAAGATGTTACGACCCCTGAGCACGATGGTACGACCCTTGAGCGTGATAGTACGACCCTTTGAGCACGACGGTAGGACCCCTGAGCACTTAAGTACGACCCGCCAGCAGGACCGTGCGACCAATAACCACGTATGTACGACTCCACTCCGTCGCCGCGACGATACGGCCTTTAAGCACGACAGTACGACGCTGGGGCGCACGGTGGCACGACCCATAGGTAATGACGACCTGGCCTTCGACCTGACCCTTGAGGGTCGGTCGAAAGGTCACGCCCCCACATTCCCAAGGATCGTACCGCCGTGCCCAGAGGCCGTACCGCCGTGCTCAGAGGTCGTACCGTCGTCTTCCTCGAGAGTCGAACCATCGTGCTCACAGGGGGGGGGGGTAACCATGAAGGCCGGATGATAGATCCTGGCTCGCGTCCTCCACGCGTCATCCGCCAGCAAAAGTTCTTGTGTCAGGCGTCCGAAAACAAAAGAATTATTAAAATCCAAGATGGACGGAAATCGACTGTCGGCTCTGAGATATACCGTTGATAAACTATTAAAGGAATGGCTTTATTATCCAAACATGACCTGTTTTAATGTATGCAAAGATCAGTGGGTCAATTGTGAGAGTGAGAGGAAAAACTAGCGACAAGCTGCAGCCGTCGAGAGCAAACGCAGCCCACCCTCGTGCTTTTAGGAAATGGAATCCTTGACATCTTAAGATTATCTCCCGCATTCTTTTAGTATATATAGAAACCTTGACATCTTAAATCCTTTTTCTAGATCTTATAGGAAATGGAATCCTTGATTCCTGTAATGATTTTTCTGGTTCTTTTAGGAAATGGAATCCTTCACGTCTTAAGATTTTTTTTCATGCGTTCTTTTAGGATATAGAATCCTTGACATCTCATGTTATTTTCGAGTTCTTTCAAGAATTGGAATCCTTGATTTCTTAAATTATATCTGACATCCTTTTTTGTAAATAGAATTCTTGACTTTTTAAGATATCTAGCGTTCTTTTATGAAATAGAATCCTTGACGTCTTAAGTATGTATTACATTCTTTTAGGAAATAGGATCCTTGAATTCTGAGATCATATCTAGTGTCTTTATAGGAAATAGATTTCTTGATTTTTTTGAATTGTCTCTGACGTCCTTAGTACTTTATATCAGGTTTCGTTTTCTTTTAAGAAAAGAATCTGATTTCGTAAGATTTCCTTGGCCATCTTTAGGAAATACAATCCTAGGCCTCTTTAATTATCTCTAGCTCTCTTTTAGGTTGTAGAATCCTTGACTTATAAAATTATATCTTTTGTTATGCTAGGAAATAGAATGTTTGGTTATTCTCAAATTATATATAGCATTCCTCTAGGGGATAAACTCATTTTCTGATCATAGAACATTTCCAGCTCTTTTAAGAAACAAAATTCTTGACTTTACAAATTGTATCAATCGGAGTTTTATCAAGTAAGATCAGTGTCTAAAAGTATTTTTAGCGTGCTTTTAGGAATTAATGTAAAACATCCAGTACAGGGCGTTTTGCTTTAACATCCACTCAATTGCTTTTAGATTTCCTAACCGTGTAATATTTTAGGATATTTGCCGTTAGCGTCGTTTCAGCATCAGTGGTTGATGAACGCAGTGTTAAAAACAGTTCAGGTTATGAAGTGCAAAATTTGTCCATGGCTTTGTGAATGACGAAATATTTATAAAATCCGAATTTCTAACGCTCGTCTCCAGTTGTTTTAACAATGTTTTATCGTTTTCCCAGCCTTAGCAAGGCTAGCGTCAGTACCAGACGACTGAGCCGGTGGGGAAAAAAAAAAAAAGATCTTCACTTGGTTCTTTCTTTCGTTCCTGATTTTAGAAAGCGATTATACAAGAGGGGTGGATTTCCAGCCTATCTCACACCCCGTCCCTGTTTCTTTTTAGTCGCCTTCTACGAGACGCAGGAGCTACATGGGGTAGTATTTTTTCTTCCTCTTTCGCGGGGGTAACAAATCATAGCTTTCTATGGTGTGATGGTAAGCGGTGCTGACCACGAGTCACGAACGAGCCCACACGAGTTCGAATCCTGGTTCCGGCAGTGGTCCCGTGGCCAGCCCACCTGTTTATCCTCCCTTGGGGACTGGTAGCTAAATGGCTACCGGGGTTGGTCTGATATATATATATATATATATATATATATATATATATATAGATATATATATATATATATATATATATATATATATATA
>JAYMFT010072259.1:0-14546 GCA_038088735.1 Panulirus argus
ATATATATATATATATATATATATATATATATATATATATATATATATATATATATATATATATATAATACTATTTTTCCGTTTCCAGGGTTAGCGAGGTAGTGCTAGGAGCAGACTAAGTAACCACACTATAACTGTTCTAGTAAAATGCGCAGAAACCAGAGGACACCCTCTGTCTATTGGCAAGCCTCTTACCTAGATTAGGCTGGAGTGTGTGTGTGCATACATGTTCAGGAGTAGGAAATTGATACATTTATATAAAAGGTTAAGAGACGGAGCAACATGAGTGTAAAACTCTCACCCCGCAGCATACAGATAGAAATGCAAACAGTAGTCACACATATACACACAACGGTAGCACGACCAGCACAAGAGCAGTGCTGCCCAATATGAGACGTAGTAGCGGTAGCTTTGGTAGCAGTAAACTCGCGACTCATTACATTATTTCAGCCACTAGGGTTTGAGAACCTTGTGCCGGCACGTGTAAGAAGTTATGCCAGAGCAGTTGTACAGGAGCGTGTCGCCTTCTCTCAAGTTCGTGAGGACGACTCACGAGCATAATGATATGATCCTTGGGTATGAACAGCGATTCCCGCCTCCCTCTGCGTGTTGAGGGCCAACTCTCGAAACACTAGCCGAAGAATTTTGCACCTTTGATTAGACTGTTTAGGTAAAGACGAAGTCACCATTTGCTTCAAGTGCTTAAGAGTGTGTACCAGGAATACGCGATCCACTAGGAAGTGCAGGGTACTTGACGACAAGGTAGAATTCAGATGAAGGAGAAAGAAAAAAATGAGGAAAGTGACCTCAAAAGAAGAGTTTGATCACAGAATATTTGATAAAGCAAATGGACGTAACGGTGTACCACTGAGACCCCTGAGGAGGTAATTTGTGCTATACAGGTATTTACAACACTAACACGACCAAAGCTGCAGGTAGCAATCGTTCCCAGCATTATGAGAGACATTGCTCATTATGCTAAACGAAGTTTTTCTATGTCAGATGATACAACAGCATCCTGAAGGTACACAGATATAACCTAATCTTAAGCATTGAATAATATCTCGTTTGAGAATGTGCACAAGATCAGAAAAAGTTAAAAAGCAAAAATCATTGAAGACAATTCTGAGATTCTGTCATCGAAGCGTTACTTCGTCATCCGTTACTTGCGAGGTATTCTCCTGGGCAAGGTATAGTGTGAGTGACCCTGGGCATTCCTGAGCTGACCATGGAGCACCGACAGCCTGCCTGACGCCACTACCCGGCTTCCCCTCCCGCCTTGGTACTTTATGCTCGAGTGATCAACTTACACGAAAAAAATAAAATTCGCTTATGAACATACAAACTATTTACTGGACATTAATAGTTTTTGAAAATAATCCATTTTTCACATTTATTTTTTTTTTTATGAAACATCTTGAATTTTACTGTTATGTCTAACCTAATACTTTGAAACACTTCCGGGAACTGTGTTTGTAGTGTGACGGGGAAGGTTCCGGAGGAGAGCGCCCCCAGTGAGTTGCATCCGTGTTGGGAAAACGGTTCGACACGTGTACCGGATGAATTAATGAACAAGCATGTGGACGTAAAGGCTTTGATCCCTTGCTGAGTGAAGAGGGATGAAATGATTTAAAAAAAATAAAAATATGAGTAAAAGTGAAAGCATATACGAATAAACAAGAACATTCATTTCATGGCATGCATTATACATTAGGTATATACATATAACATATTAGGTCATTTTGTTTTTTTACTAAACACAGAACTGTATTTTCTTTGAAGAATGGTATCTGATTAGCCTCACTGTTTCACCAGAAACCTTCCCCTTATATTTGACGTATTTTGCTCACTGTATTTTCGGACGATTGCATTAGTGGGCGGGAGCAGACCGACAATTAGGAAGAACACCTGACCAACACTCAGGATCTGCTAAAGAAATGGATTTCCAGAAGTCCAGTTCAGAAGCTGTTATGCAGTACTTGGTGTTCTTATATCCTATTATTAATCATCACACAGAATGCCGCTGCCGCTGTGTTTGGAAAGTTACCTCAGCAACTGGTAAGACACCGACGGCCTCAGCTTAACGGCAAGACGCCAGATCGACCCCTTGCAGGAGAGCACATCACCTTACTTCAGGACACCACATCTCTCCATTCTCTAGGACACCATCTTAACCCCTGTCAGACACCATCTTATTACCCACAGTTCTTCACCTAAACCTACACACCACCACCACAGAACAAGACGCAACTCTCAGAACCCATAGTACATTACCTTAGGATGAGCAGGACACCTTCTCAAGACGCTCGGGACGCTCCACCCCAGCCTTCCCCTCCCCCCTCCCCCCTTACAAAGCACGCTAGCACAACTCCCCCTGAAAAAAAAAAAAGGAAAAAATACAAACCAGGTAAAACAACACTTCAGCCCCCGGGTAAAACAACAGCTCTCTCCCCGATAAACCAAGACCCGAGTCCCTGCCTTGGAGACTACAGTGGGACGTGTGCAGCGGAGACTGTTGTTGCTTGGGTCCATCCGTCCATCTCGCGCCTCCCCAGAACACTTGACCCAGGTCCCCTGGTGTGTAAGGTGAGCCATTAGTGTCACTTACCGAGACGTGGCTGCAGGAGACGCACACCCTCTCAGTGCCGTATTACAGTAACATTTTCCTCACACGTTGAAGTTCACACCAGGGAGATTCATGCTCACCTGAACCATCGCACTCCATCGCTTCCAACTAGTGTTAACAACCCTTTTCTAGGAGCTAGTAGTACTCTGTGTAAATCATCCTTGCTCTGTGTAGAAAAGAGATCATAGAGAAGCGAACGCATGTCTTCTGTCGAATGTGTTTCTCACGAAGAGATATTGGATGACAAGAAGGGAGAATGGAAGCAAAGGCAGAGAGAAAGGCAAAAAGGGTGAAGAAAGAGGAGTACAGGAGGGGGAGGAAATGGAACCAGCAGGAGGCATTAACAACCCCATTTTTATTGCTCTGCCGTGAAATTGCGCGCATTAGTGACCTACCATTACCTAACTACATTCACGCCGTTGTGTTGGATTGCTAGAATTGGGTTCATTACAGGCGAAGACTTGGCGCACTGGGAGAACGTTCTGTTCCGTTGCCAGGGCAGGCTTAACAAGCTCACTGGTAGCTTACTTGTTAACCAGCATGTTAATCAGATTTAGCATGTCAGACTATGATGTTGGCCAATTATTATTATTATCATCATTATTATTATTATTATTATTATTATTATTATTATTATCATCATCATCATCATTAGTATTATTATCATTATCATTATTATTATTATTATTATCATTATCATTACTATCACTGACATTACCTTGTCTTTGTTAACGAAGTGGGGGTGATCAGTTAAATAAGCAAGTTATGCATCCAATTGTCTTGGACTTCCAGAAGTCATGTAGGAATGATAATCTACTCCATAGCTGTATCATCCCTATTCTTGTCCACAGAATCTCTGGCGCTTCCATCCCCTACACCATCTTGTATTTACGAAATATTTTTTTCTTTCATTAGTTGTTTTTGTTGGCTTTAAGGCAATGGGTACTGATTCGCACGTTTTACACGGCACCGGTCGGTAGAATTAAAGAAAACCACGATCGGAGATATTCTTCCATAACCTAACAAACCCCTACGCAAACTTAGATATTTATGGGAGAAGATTTCCGATCATGATTTACAAAACAATAGCCACTTCATTGTTCATTTGCCCCGCCGGCGCAATAGTACATGCGGGATATCAAGTCGTCATCCCTTGCGTTCTGCCTTTCTCTTTGAAGAGTGGAAGCATACGTGGTAACACATTTCAGGAATAATACCAAATAGAAATTATTCTACTTACACCATAGGTACCCTTCTGTGGAAGTGAAGAATTTAATTAGATTTTGGGAGACGTATAGTAGCACTAATTTCCATATTAATTAGGAAAACATTTTTTTTTTGTAAGTGCTGTAACTCAGGAGTGCCGAATGATGTTGGGTGGTTTATGTTTATAACATAAAACTTTTCTGAAAATTAAGGATGCCTTTTTTTTCATACATAAAGCGACAGCAAAAGAGAATTTGTTTTTCTATAGGCTGTTGTTTTGTGATTTAAATGTCCTCAGGAAAGAGTTTTTTAGTTATTGCTGGTAATACAGTAGAATAAAGAATAAGGAGAAGAAAAGAAGAAGAAGAAGAGGAGGAGATGGACCATATGGAGGGTTTGACATATTCTGGTCTGGTATTTTAGCAAAAGTTCCTAGCACTGTTTGTCGGGTTATTGGACAGATAAACATCCGAATGTGAATGTTGGGCATCTTCTGTACCTCCAGTTTTTCATATATGTCGAGATATCTGTGTGAAATGTGTACTATGACTATGGAGTGACTTGGCCATCCCCTTCACGCAGAGTCTACGCCTATGGAGTGTCTTGGCTGTCCCCTACATATAAAGTCAACGCCTATAGAGTAGAGTGTCTTGGCCATCCCTTATATATATATAGAGTCTACGCCTATGAAGTGTCTTAGCCATCCTCTACATATAGAGTCTACCAACTGTGTCATTGCTCTTGTCTAAGAAAGGGATACATACGAGTCCATATGTCCGGCTTTTTGTCTTCTCTTTTTTTTCCGGCCTTGTCTCTTCATGTCCGGCGTTTTGTCCCTTTAGCTCCGTCCGCTGAGAAATTTGTCAACACACAACTCTGCTGGTTGTCTCTTGGGGAGATGTTTTGGTTCTTAGGGAAGGATTCCCGGCCAAAACATTTTTTTTTTCCTTCTTCTTTCTCAGGCAGAGTAAGGGTGTGACTGTTTCCCCCCCTCCACACGTTCACATGTGCGCATGCCCCCACTGTCCATCCCTCTCTCTCTCTCTCTCTCTCTCTCTCTCTCTCTCTCTCTCTCTCTCTCTCTCTCTCTCTCTCTCTCTCTCTCTCTCTTTGATAGAATGGCACGAGAAGAGGAAGAACGGGTAGGACAGGGGAAGGGATAGTTTGAAATGGAAGAGAAGTTGAAGTGTGTACTGGCGTATGGTGTAATCTTTTTGATGCGTGTGGGTGATTTTTCTGGAAGAAGGGTTTTTGGTGCCTTATTTATATACCCCCGGCAGACTAAGAGGTGTGGATGTATTCGTGTTGTTTCTGTTTTTCGTTTGTTCTGTATTCACTAAACTAAGCTAAACATTACTCACTGTGTACATCGATGGATGACTGGAAGCCTCCCTAAGTGCATTGAGGCTTCGAGAGAGCCAAGAATGTTCCCATGTTTATGCTGCTCTCGGGTTCTTGGAGCTGTCTTCTCTCTCTCTCTCTCTCTCTCTCTCTCTCTCATCGCTACTGCCCGCCTTGGTATCGAGAAGGTCTGCCACCAGTACAGTGTCACACCTTTGGCCCAGATAGTCTATCTGATCTCTATGCCTCTCCCATACGTGGACTGCTGGCTTTCACTCCACAAGCACACACAGTCTTTCCTTCTTGAACATGAATAACATTTGAGAACACCTAACTCACACGACTCTTTCTCTCTCAGTGTAGTAATATTAGTAGTTTTGGTAATGAATATTGGACAAAACTTTGACATAAGTCATAAACAACTGAAATCACTCAAGAAATTGTATGAGAGGAGAGATGAGTTATCAGACTTTAGCCGTAAACATGAACTTTCGAAAAATTCGAATCAAAGATATGGTATGTTGTGAAGTCTCTGACGTAGGCCTACCCTGAGATTTTATCAAAATGATGAGAATGTAACGATGGAGTTAAGACAGCAATAAGATTTATAGGATTAAACGCAGCCTATGATACACTAGACATATGTGGGTTTTGTATACATGATAAACATGAATTTCCAAAGCTCTTAACATGAACCACATGGATAGCGAGAGTGTAGGTGGTCTTTAGAACCATCCTTAACACCCGAGGAAGATCTTTCGGTTGCTGGAAGTAGCTTGACGTTGACTGCTCTAACGACCCCGTCAGTTGATAGCCTAAAAGGCCAAATACCAGGGACGTTCTCTCACACAGCACGTAATATGGAGTACGAACAAAGACTTCTTTGCTCCTTCCATTTTAGCAGGCCGTTGCCCTTACGGTAAAATCTCCATGTATTGTCGTCTCTCTCATCTCCTGGTCTCTGATGTTACCCTTCGCGTTCTTTTCCTCAGTCTGATGATCTTTGTGGATGGTCTCACACTAAGCACGACAAATGCACCTTAACATTATTCATATTAGGGGAGAAAAGTGATTAAAGCGATATTAAGCTTACATACATATTCAGTGTGCTCAAGGAAGTTGTCAAAGTTTAGGGAAGATTTGTTAACACAGGGAAGGGCAGTAGGGCAGGTCCCTCTACATAACAGGCTTAAGGTTTCTTTCGAGTGTGAGTGGATCTGTTCAGCGTTTGCTTGCTTGTCTGTGTGCATGTGTTTTTAGTTTCTTTATATATCTTCGAATGTGTTTAAAGTGTGCATCTTTGTGTTTACGAAAGAGAACGAAAAGTGTGTTTAGGTGTGTGTATGTGTGTGTGTGTGTGTGTGTGTGTGAGAGAGAGAGAGAGAGAGAGAGAGAGAGAATATAAATCTATAGAGTGTGTAGCAATTCTTCCCTTTAAAAGTACTTTTCCTCGTCCTGGAGTACAGTATTCATCTATATCTTTAAAATGTACATTTTTTTTCCCCCTTTGAAGCTGCTTCGTTGGTAGGTATTCATTCATTTCCACAGCGTGTAACGTACGTAGCTAGTCCAGGAAACATGACCAGTTCGAAGAAGAATTTGCTCCCTCTGAAGAATTAGGTCTGTGATTTACACAATACCAAGGTTATGGACAGAACGATAGAGAAGCGTGGTAGGTTAAGCACTCTGAGCAAGACGATATAACTTAGGTATGATGGCTTGGCCTTTAACCTGACCACTGAGGGTGAGATTAAAAGGCTTTGGTCATCATACCAAAGGCCCTTACATTCATGCTCAATGGCCGAACCGTCGTGTTCAAGGGTCGTACCGTCTTTCTGAAGGTATTAAGGTTTGGCCAGAGAATGAAGATGGAAGAAGCTAGAAAACATCGAGGATGGCCAACTCTGGGAAGGAAGTGATGAATATATTCCGTAGTATAGGGAAGGAGATGCTAGGGAGAGGGAGAGGGGGGGGGGGTCGACTAGAGACTGTAGAGGTGAGGCGCCATGTTTTTTAAGAAGAGCGGAAGCGAATAGATAATTAGGGAGGGGTGATGGGTGATGGAGAGTTGGGGGAGATATTGGCCGGCCAGACAAGGCCTTCATCAAGATTGTATTATTGATTCCCTACCAGGCCCTGACAGCCCGAGAGCCAAGAGCGCCGGAAACCACCCACTTCCCGGAATCTCTTGAGAACGCCGAGAACCTCCAAGAACGACGTAAACGCTCCAGGACTTCGAAAAATTATGTGATAAACTTTTAGCATCCTTGGAAACCGTGTGTAAATGCTGTACCTTGAAGAAATACTTACAAAATCCTTAAATATAAATCATTTGAGATTTTCGGGAAGAATGAAAGGCCTGTGATCGCATCGAGGGCGACCTCATACGCCAAGAGGTATTGTGAAGGCTTGCAGCTCTCCAGGACCCTGTCGATGGTGTTCGATACCATCTAGAACGACACGGGCTTAGAACCTCTACATTTCGCCTAGTTGAAAATCGTGTGTGAGCTCCTGCGAGATTCTTAACAGAAGCTGAAAAGGAAAGAAATCTTGGGCCTCATGAATTTCCCTACACGTGGCACTTTTGGGAACTAGGGAAGCCGTCTCTCTACCAGCCTGACTTACTTGCCGGGATTTTACATTCTCTCTTTTTTTTTTTGTGGCCACCCTCACTAGTTGTGAGTGGCCACCTGCGGTGGATTGCGTGTCCACTTATACTAATTTTTGGCCACCTGAACCGATTTGTGTGACAGCCAACTCTGACTTGTCTGGCCACGTACCCTGGTTTGTTTTTGCCACCTACACTTGTTTGTGGCCACGTGCACCAATTTCTGTGGCCACTTATACTGACTTGTGTGGCCACCTATACTGGCTTGTGTCGCCACCTCTACTGGCTTATGTGGCCACCTGCTTTGGCTTCCGTGTCCCCCTGTTCTGATTTGTATGGCCTTTAACACTGGTTAATGTGGCTGTCTTCACTGGCTTGTGAGGCTATCTGCAGTGGGTTGTGTGGCCACCTTCCGATACCATGACTGTGGCAAGTAAAGGTTAGCGTGCAAATGACGTTCACATAAATGGCGGTGTCTTACGTAACGTGCTTTCTGATGCGCTTCTGAACGGCGATGCCTTACGACACGTGCCTGTTGATGTGCCTATGACAAACGATGCCTCGCGTCACGTGTTTGTTGATGTGCTTACGAAAGGCAATGCCTTACTTCACGTACCTGTTGATGAGGCACGTTTAACCGTCCGCGCGTTCTGATGACGTTCGGATTCAGGTAGAAATAAGGTAATTATTCGAAGCACTTAATTTGCTTACGCATTCTGATAATTCAGAATACTGTCTTGCAGGTTGCCTCTTTCATCGTGATAAAAACAGAGTATTGCAATGTAGAGAACGCCAAAATACAGACTAGCAATATCAATTTGGTAATTATTACACAAATGTGAAAAGATTGACATGATAAACACACACACACACACACACACACATATCTATATTTATATCTATCTATCTATCTATCTATATCTATCTATCTATTTATCTATCTATCTATCTATCTATCTATCTATCTATCTATCTATCTATCTATATATATATATATATATATATATATATGAGGGTAGTTACATGACTCCTCTTAGGTGAGTTTTGTAGATGTAAAGACGTTGCGGAAACTGTTTAGCTGCACAGACAAGCGAGGTACGGACGTAGGTGAATTCCAGACAGTTACACCTCGACAGGAACCACTCAACAGACAAACTGGTCACAATTGCATATAGCAGGGTCCCAACGTAACATAAAAAGAGGAGGAAAAGAAAATGAAAAAATAGAAAATGCAATATATCGTCAGTCACTTTCAATTAGAAAGCTAGTTATCAATGATCTTCATTAAAAATGCTTAAGTACCACGAAGCCATAAAATAATTACCAGCCAATTTGAATACGCACACCTACACATGGGCCAAAATCTGTTGCTGTTGATTCCTTTCCAGTTTGCAGTATCGTAATGTATAACGTCCATTAGTCAACGACCTTTCGCTTTATGTAACCAGGTATGTGGTTATTTGAGGAGATTCAAATGTCTAGTGATTTCATGATATATGGCCAGAATGAAATAGTAGAAGAACTGAGCCCAAATCAGTATTTAAAGTGGTGATGGAACAGCTGTGACGGGAGGTTGGAGGTCCCACGGTTTTCCATCTGAATGTCAGGGAAATTCTAGACTGATCGGGGGAAAATCAGATTCCGGTGGGGACCCTTGGTGTATATCAACACATCTTTGGTCACACTAATGCATTCTTAGTCGTTCTGACACATGCTAAAGTCTTACTAGGTCATCCTTAGTACTTATAACATATCCTGAATCCTAATGACACATTCTTAGTCCTACTAGCACATCCTTAGTCCTATCAACATATCCTTGGACCTGCGGACATTTCGGGAGTCCTTCAGACACTTGCTGAATCCTGTGTACAACACCATCATTATCACTGACAAATTACTTCTTGCATGACTGATGCCTCAGGATTTCAAGAACAGGCCTAAGGCTGAAGTGACTTCCTGACTCTCGTATCTGTCATGGAAAGATAAGTAATGACTACCTGAGTCACGTTGATGCCATAGGAATAAGGTATGATAAATCGGCGAAGCTGGAGTTCAGAGTTTATCTTCATTATTGCGTTTATATAAAAGGGTCACATGGTTGAGGGATGCATGTCATAATAACATTCACGGTAATTTCTGACTTATAGCATTTTTCTTTGGACGTTTTAGTACTGCAAGGTATTCAAGAGGACTTTTTAAGTCCTGGTCACCTCGCTTGGACCATGGTGTCTGTGTGGCCCGTGGATCTATGTCTGTGTAAGAAATGACCTAACACGACGAATTTGTCTATGAAAATTAGATATGACTTGACTCACTTGCGCATTTGTTGAGGAAAAAAAAAAAAGATGAAGAAAAGGATCTCCTGCCTCATTTATTCGTCATGTAATATTGAGAACAGTAAGAGCAACTCTCATTCCTCTACAGTCGCGCACATTACAGGGTCTTCACCAGCAGACGGTCGCACAGATGTGTTTAGCAACGTTTCTCGGTGGGCGGTGCCCGAGGTAAACACATAATCTGTAGTTTCCGTAAATCTGTCTCGAGGCTCTTTTTAGGGTGTAGTAAAAATCTGCATTGCAGTCAGGAGAGAGAGAGAGAGAGAGAGAGAGAGAGAGAGGATTCGTTACTCAGTAAACACAAGCGGTGAGCGCTAGCTACTAATCCTAATATCACGGCAAAATTGCGTCGTAAGGTACTCGTAGTTCATAGATTCTCTCTCTCTCTCTCTCTCTCTCTCTCTCTCTCTCTCTCTCTCAACAGACTGCTAGATCTCTCCTCCAGATGGCAACAAAGGCTATCAACGGATCCTTTATCCCGTCACCAGTAAGTCCTCATTGCACCAGTAACACAAGTCCTCATACCGACAACACTCCGTACTCTGCCAGGCCAAAATCTTTCACCTATCTGTCAGCTGACCTTGATCTTGCCGACAGTGTGCCTTAAACGTCACTTGTTTGATGAAATCTTTAACGAATACTTTTAGAAATAACAAACTTTCTACTTTTCTCGACGTAATAGTTGTTCAGTTCCCCATCTTGTGGTAAATCATCATGTCATACGTAGAATAATTGCTGGAGTCTTGCACAAGAAGCAAGCGTTCCCGGATACCTCATACGAAACTTATGCTTAGGTCTTGTGGTTCGGTTAAGTACTCGTATCTCGCTCATATAGAATGGCTGCCCATGCCTGAGACATATGCCAAAACCTCTTTCTTGCAAGTGATGCTAATCTTCTTTGTATAGCATCTCCTTCGGAATGACGGAACAGCCCTTAATAATAATGTCGGTGCAACACTTAGGTACGTTGGCTTGGTTTTTGATCTGATCCATGAGGCTAAGCCAAAGGCCATCATCCCCCTAGCATATCAAAAGGTCGTAGCATCATGACCAAGGGGTTAAAAGGTCCCGTGGAGGAAGATTTCTTGGGGCCTCTGGTGAGCGACGACAATGGCCAAGTCGTCCTTGAACTCGCGATCAAAGAGGTTTTAGGGTAGAAGGAAATGCTCGAATCTCCTCAAGAAGAGGAAAAAAGGAGATCATGTACGATGTCATTCCATAGCCAACCCTTGCAATACACGTCTCTCTCTCTCCTCTCTCTCTCTATGTGGCAGGAAAAGAATTCCCAAATGTTCCAAGAGAAGTGAAAGCTCCAGACTTCCCCCCACGGGAAATTAATGATGAAATCGTTCATGAGAAATATCGTTCAGCCATTCTGGAATGAATAAATTCTCAGATGTAAATTCCCAAGTCTCATAAAAAGCAAATAAGGTCTCTAGTCTCCACAGCGAATAAATATTCAGCCCACGGAGAGAGAAAAGGGCCATATCTAGCATAGAAAATGGATGATGAAATTTCCATCAGAAAAAAAGGAAGAAAAAAAAAAGATTTAATGAATATCACGTTCCTCTTCCCTGATATATACACACGACCCTGAGGGAAAGAAAGGGTCAGAAGGAACTGTAGCAGAAGATGAAACATGTTTTATACCTACGGGGAAAAAGTGAATACATAGGGCTTTTGCAAGGTTGTAAAATAATAGGTACAATAATTGTTTCCAATTTTCGTTGGATGAAGTGTTAGTGTATTGCTAATCTCACTGACTGGGAATGGAAATAACTAGATAAAGGAACAGAGTTAAGTTTATGTTTGTAGTCCGGATTCACCATTTACCTGAAGTTTAGCAAATGTTCGATTTGTATGTAAAAAGCTTGCATATACATACCCATAATTACTCCTTGCTCATGAAGTTTGGCAAGTTCGTAGTATGAGGTTTGATCACCTTACACTTTGCATCTTATACTTTCCGTCCATTAGCGATGATACGGCTACCCCATTTGTCCAAAACATTTTAGCATAACCTGCTCAGCTCTCTAAATCATACTCAGTTTACATCACAGTCATCTTTTCTGCTGCCGTTCCTTGCTAGATCGACCTTCCTCACACCACATACTCTCCTCAGTCATTTAATTTCGCATCCACACAGCACAGCCGGGACCACTATGCCATCAAACATACCCCATCTTCGTTCTCACCTCTCTTTCCACATACTCCCATATAGACCCCTAGCATACTGTAGAGGCACTTCTTTCTTCAAGACCTACGCTCTTACCTTCCATAGATTTCCCATCCATAAGCAGTTAAACAGCCTTGGTGACGTTACATACCCTTGACGAGACCCATCTTCACCTGGAACCACTCACCCTCCTCCCTTCTTACTCACAAGTCATACTCTCTCGAAAAAATAATCCTCACTGCTTCCATTAACTTTCCTCCCACACCATTTATTCATAGCGCCTTTCACAAGGCATTCTAAGCAACCTTATTATACACTTTCTCCAAATCCATAAGCATCACATTCAGATCACCCTCTCTAAGTATGTCTCACACAAATTCTTCAAAATATATACCTGATCCACAGATCCTCTACCACTCCTGAAACCATATTGTTCCTCTCCAGTCTGATGCCACCACCTTCTGAATCACCACTCTCCCATACAGTGCTCCAGATATACGCAACAGATTTATACATCTGTAATTCGAACGTTCACTTTTGTCCCCCTTGTTTTTCATGGAATGGCACTATACAGGCATTCCGCCAGTCCTAAGGCACTACACCTTGATCCATACATACATTAAAGATCCTGATTAACCAGACAACAACACTGCCATCCCCTTTCTTGAGAGGTTGAGCTGCCATTCCATCCACTCCAGTCGCAAGGCTTTCCACTCCATATCTTTCTTCACCAAATCATTCGCTCTAACTTTCTCGCTCCGCATACCTACATGTTCCACGTTGAAAATGCTCCTTTCATCTCTTCTTTACCCCTTTTGGTTGTGTCCATTACTACTTCCCCACTTGCTCCAACACTGATGATCCCATTTGTTCATTTGTTCTCCTCACACTATTCATTTTAGATATTTTCTTATTCTCCCGTAAGTTTGCAAAAGCTCTCTTACCCCGTTTCATATTCATCCTCATTTTCAGCCCCTGCAACTTTCCTTTTAGCCTCCTGCTCCTTCCTCTTCTTCATCTCTCACTCACTCACAGGAAGTGTCCATTTACATCTCTTTTTTTCATCAGGAACTTAACTTTTTCTCCCCATTACTCACTATTCTTTCATAAAGGACCACATCCTAACCTTCCTCAAGTTTCTCTAGATACCTCCAGTTCCACGCCTATTCCCCCCCCCCCTTTTTTCTTTTTTTACTCTCGCCTTTTGCCAGTCTTCACCCAGTCTCTCTCGGTATCTCCGTACACAGGTATTTTTTTTTTTTTTAAGTGCACGTATTTTCACCACCATCTTTACACCAACGTCATTTCATTTTTTTCTAAAGCTGCAACAGACTTTTACACTCGCCTTCACCAAGATGTGGTGAGACATCCCACCAACTGCCCCTTTCAGCATGTTTACATCCAGCAGTCTCTCCTTTTGCACACTTGTCACTTAGCATTTAATTCAGTAATGCCCGCTCATCCCTAACCCCACTCATGGAGGTATACTTAAATAAGCACGTCTTTTCAAGCCAGATATTCCCAGTCATCAATTACATTACAGCACACAACTCTACAGGCTGTTCACCGTCTTCATTTACACAGGATATCTCTAGCCACTCCCAATTATACCCTCAACTGTTAGGGCATCCACACCCGCATCTAAATCTCGTGACAGTAATACCCGATCCCTTGCATCAAGATTTCCGACGATTTAACTCAGCTCCTCCATAAACACTCTTCTCTTCTTCATTTCTTGCACTTCCAGGTATATAAGCACAGCAATCATCCACCTTAAGTAATCCACTTTCATCCTCACCCACATCAGTCTGAAAACTCACTTTCTCACAAAAGTTTAACATGGTTCCCAAAATTTTCCCATCGGTAGAAGTGCCACACATTCCTTTGCTCTCCTCTTCAGACTAACCCAGACTTTACCCCTTAGGCATTACTAAACCATTCTTCCTCCTTCCCCTTGAGTTTCGTTTCACACAGAGCCAGAACGTCCAGGTTCCCTCCTCCCACCCCAAAATTGCTGATATCTCCTTTCTTCTCATCCTGGTTACAATGACGCACATTCAGACACTCCAGCCTGAGCCTTCGAGTAGGATGAGCACTCCTTGTTTGGCTCTTTCTTCTGTTCCCACTTTTAGAAATAGAAAGACAGGGAAGGAAGGGTTTCCGGTTCCTCGCTTCCGCCCATTTAAGTCGTTTTCCTCGACACGCAGGACATGTGTGTGTGTGTGTGTGTGTGTGTGTGTGTATTTATATATA
>JAYMFT010072270.1:0-14546 GCA_038088735.1 Panulirus argus
GGGGATGGGTTTTTCTTCGTCTGTTTCCTAGCGCTACCTCGCTGATGCGGGAAACAGCGATCAAGTATAATAAATAAATAATTATTATTATTATTATTATTATTATTATTATTATTATTATTATCATTATTATTATTATCAATATCATTATCATTATAATTATTACTATTATTATCATTATCATTATTATTATTAATATTACCATTCTTACTATTATTGTTATCATTATCATTATCATTATCAATTATCATTATTATCATTATTACTTTAATTATCATAATTATTATTATCCTTGTCATTACCATCACTGACATATAACCCCAAGGACCCCCCTCTCTAAGGAGTTCCTGCAGCTCTTAGGCTAAGCTACCATCAGTAGCAGAGAAAGGATGAACTCCTTTGGAGTGAACAGTTCCTTAATGAGATTGCACTCTGATGATACAACATCACTGATTATATTCTGGTGATGTAATATCATCAAAGGTGACTTTGCTCTCGCTGTGTAACCACAAGCAGGCAGATTCCAGTAACACCCTGAACGCTATTGGAAAAAGGATATAGTAAAACAGCTGCTCTTGTGAGCAGCTTTCAACAGAATATCTAAACAACAATGAGGGACTGATGTGCATCCCCTGCTACTAGCTTAGACATCCTTCTGTTACTTCTCCCCCTCCCCATCCTCAAATCTGCCCTCATACCATCCTTCCTCCCTCCTTCCTCACTGCTTTCTTGGTTCATAGTTCCTATTTCCCAACTTTTTTCTCTTCTTAAGATACTCCCTCCCTCTTCCGTTACTTTTTTCTCTCTCATCTCCCAAACCTTTCTCCTTTCACTTCCTCATACCTTGCTCACCCTTTCTCTTCCATCTCTCTTCCAATATTTTCTTTCACTTATATCCATCCTTCTATCTTTCCAAATTCTTTTATTTCCCCTCACATCATCCCTCCTTCCTTAATCTCTTTTCCTCCTTGATCTCTCCTTGCTTCACTGCTTTCCATAACATTCCCACTGGACTATCCCTGCACCTCATCCTTCCTAACCACCCCCTTTACCATTCCCTGTCTGCCTCTCACTTTATCACTTTGATTATTCATAAGCTAGGGTCTTACCTCTGTCTTTTAGAACTGATAAAGTTCTGCAAAGTGAAACATTACCTCTGAATAAAGCTTTTCCTCATAATGTGACTTCTCACACATATATTTAAACCGGTAACCTGAGTGTTTAGCATGAGACCCATGAACCCTTCATAGTTAACAAGAAGCATACCATTTTTGAAAATTGGCAGGATATTCTGAGCTCTAGTTGCTGTGTAACTGAAAACTAGAGCATGGACAATCTTCAGGGGGTTCATATTCAAGCCTGATATGTTGAAGGATTCAGACACATTGAACTACTTTGGTCTGTGAACGTACATTTCATTTTTTCTAAAATGATAACTTCCATTTGGATTGATAAAGTCTATTTATTTCCTGATGCCTTAAAAATTGGTGCATACAAATTCTTCTGGCTTAAGAAGGATATTTACAAACTATGAGGTTCAAAACATAAAAGGTCAGGATCACAGATGCTTAGATACTTGACTAGACTTTAGATGACCAAGATCTACACATCCCCATTCGATGTCCAGTCGTATATCGAGGTAATTTTTCCTTCCGGTTATCCTTGATAATTAGAATATGAGATGTCCACTAGCGTGTGCCTTGGTATTTAGGCTGGCAAAAATAGACACTGAACCTTCTCACTAAACGATTTCTTTCCTGATGTCTGCATTCTGAGGGGATGAGGGTCTATATCTAATAACATAAGGGTTGTTTGTAATTGTATTTGCCACAAAGTTTGGTAACCAAAAAGTGTATAGTCAGTCCTCTCTAATTATTCCTTATGTGAGACTATGTCTTCTCTAATTATTCCTTATGTGAGACTATTTCATAATCATTTATGGTTAATCACATGTAACAATAATGATGATTTTCTGGTTTCTGGAAACACTACACCCTTGGACTTACAGTTCTTAAAGAAACTTTATTAATACACTTATTCAGAAACTAAAGTAAAACAAGTGTTATAGCACTATCATGCCTTACTCCACTACTGTGTTACATTTAGAGCGTAACACTACATCACAGTTCAACTCTTACCTATCAGCCTGGCCACCAGATGGGGAAAGGCTAGGTCAAAAATTACTATGATTAGCCACATTAACGCACAGTAATGATTTGTGTTGGGCACTGAAAGAATGTCTCACCATACGACATTCAATGAATAGCACCAAAGTCCTAAATGATAACAAAATATTCATGTCAAGTCCTTTCAAATTATTCGTATAACCTATATTCACTAACAAGAATGCTATAAGCTATAATATATAATGGCTCAAAAAGAAGATACAGTACTGTGGAAAGTTCTGGTTATCAAAATTACTGGACTAAACATTCTAAACCTCAAGTAATATATTTCTTTGAGGATCTTTAGACAAGCTATGAACTAAATGAGATCGTAAATTAGCCTTGATAAAACAATTACTAAATTCTAATGTTTACATATGACATTCATACAAAAAGGCAGGAATTTTGAAATACTTACCATTAGCTACTTCATTTTCTTCTTCTGAAGATTCTCTAGACTCCTCTTTTTCTAAAAGGGGCCTTGGGATCTCACCATTACCTTGCATCTCTGCAGGTCTTGATTCTCCAGTCTGATTAAGTTCCACATGGAATTGGGAGTCACCTCCCTGAGTGTTTCTTTTATGGTAATGACGATGGTGAGTACGGTGTTTTTTCTTATTTTTAATTATAATCTTGCGTTTTAGGCTTGAAGGAGGCGGAAGTGGAAAACCAGGCTCAAGCTGTTTATAAATTGTTAAAAATATCAGAAATCTTATCACCAAAACATAATTACATGTCTGCTGTATTATACATTCACTGAATGTGTGACAGTTTTAGCATAAATACTTGATTGGAATTACACCTTATCTATGACTGCACAGGCCAATACCCAATAGGTACAATCATCTTATGCTAACAAGAATACAACTGTATGAAGATTACCAGGGTCATTCTTTTGATTAACCTATATCAGTGACAATGTGGTTTCCAACTTTTGATGACAGCAAAGTTGCACTTAAAGCACTTCTAACCAACAGCAATCCAAGTAGTCACAGACATCATCAATAAATCCTCGCTGCACAGCAACCTCCTACACAGCTGGAAACTTCTCAGCATAATACCTGTGTCATCTCATGTAAAAAAAAGAAAAAAACATTACACAACCCATACTCACACAATTATTTCAAACTGGTCACTCATACCACTATTTACTCTCATATTTACAATATTTCCACTATAAAATCTCTTAACAGCATTCAACAGTCCCCCATTTATAATGCTGCATGCATCATTTTCTCTAGAACTCACCTTATTACTTATCTTAGTGCAAAAATCTTGTCTTAATATCCTAATCCATTTCTAAATCCACAATACTCTTCAACATGTAGAAAGTCACTGATTCTTTTAAAACAATCAATATCTACCTTCTAATAAACCTTGTCAATATTGCTGAGGAAAATTTGTATTCTCTAATTTTCACAATCATTCTTAGTCTGTTTCCCTCTATACAGTGGGGTTATAACTGCCTTTGTCCAGTCATCAGGCACATGACCACTTTAAAGTGCTTCCATATGTACTTTACTTATTCATTCCACAGCAGTTTCACCATTAATCTTAATTATTTTGCTCACCACTCCATATAGGCCCCCAGCTTTTCCAGTCTTTACAAGCTTTATTGTTCTTATATCCTACTTTCTTATATCTGCCTCTTTCACATACCTGTTTCTCTCTCTCTCTACCTTTAATTCAACTGCACCAATAAATAGATTCCTTTCACCATCATATTCAGTCAGTTTTTAAAATACTCCTTTTCCTTACATTCTCAATGCTTCAACATAACTCTCTTCTACTTTTATAGTAAGAACATAAAAATGTGATAAACTGCCCATGCCACTGAAGTAAAACCTGACCCAGGTGATCTTGCATCTCCCTCTCCTTACACTTACCAGTTTTCCATCTTCTTCCTACACTTATAACTTTGGCATATTTATTCTGATTGCTGACTGGTGAGTACTCAAAATAATACTTTTATGCTTCAATGTGTTTCATATAATATGTATGAGCTTTGTGTCTTCATTTGTGAGATAGGAATGTACATACTGGGTCTGGGAGGGTAGTCTAAAAATGTAATTCTCTTTTCACTATATATAACTGGGTTTCTTTTGCATACATTCTATTTTGCATGAGCTTTCTTCTGCAGGCTTCCTTTGTATAAAGTGAAGGAACAGTGCATACTGTTTGCTTAGCCTTAAACTTTACTCACACTTCATCTACTCCTCTGTGATATTTGATACAATACTTCTCACATAACTACACACCAAGGGAAGGGAAAGTTATCACTAATATCAATGAAGAATTAGAATACAGAAATGTGGTGCAAGCAGATCCTACCACAAAGTTTTCTAGTGGACTATCAAGCAACATATCGCCAAAAAATTCTCTGCAGTATCCAGCAATTTTGGCCTGCTGTCGAGGATTGCAGTGGTTCTCAAAAGACAGGACAACAGGCCACTCAGATGTTTTGAATGCTGACTCTGCTATACCCTCAATCACTTCCTGTAGAAAAAAAAATTCAGGTAGTTGGTAACGATCTAATTCAGCTCTTAAAAAATTCTGTTTTCTTGTAAAGAGGTATTAGGTTATAAAGAGTTATATCAAAATGATAAAAAATTTGGCCAAAACCAGTTTTATGAACAACCCATGGCTCTCTAAAAACTTGGACTTTTATTGGGATTTTGGGATTTTAATTTTTCAAAGTGATTTTGGTGCTGAGGAACTAGGTGTAAAATTGGGTGTTGTGCTGTTCACTGTAGAAACAGCAAACAGGCATACCTCTATATATGTAGGGTTCAATTTCTTTATAATGACATATCATTTGACCCTTGGGAATAATATTCCATACTGATTTTACCTTGCCATTTATGGACATTGTTTACATCTATATGTAGTATTTGCAGTTTCTGCATCTCTAAGTAAAACAACTTAAGGGGTCTACCAAGACATTTCAAATCTCACTGAAAACCTTAAAGATGTTCAAAACATCTATCTTCTGCAACAAACATTTCACTTTCACTAGGAGTTACTTCATTCCGTTTGACAGGCAACAGTCAACAGAAAGCAAGTATTCATCAGGCTGCCTACTACTGGAGGAGGGAACAAACGCTTGATAGATCACCTAACATAATGTTTAAGAACTTGTTGGAAGAAGAATCAGTACAAAGGGGATGAAAGAGAGCAAATGATATGCCTGTTTTACAGAAAGGCAATCCAGAAAACTCAGTGCAACTCAGGCGAGAATCACTTAATTACTAGAAAAACATCTGTTAATACACGAATACCTAAGTGAGAAGCAGCATTAGTTCAGATTGAAGATGTCATGTATTATGAAACTTCTGGACTTTCATAAGAGAGTGAAAACTAGCCAAGAAAATAGAAAGAAGGGATAAGTAAGTGGACCCTTTGTGCTTTAGGACTGCCAAAAATGTTTGTTACTGTTCTATTTGGATGACTAGTGGGATAGGAATAGCAGATTTCCAGGCAGGACCTGTATAGGAGAGTAGAGAGTTTCTTCAGTGGACTGAAAATTACCTAAAAGGAAATGAAAGAGGATATGTCAAAGGTGCCTTTTCTAAATGAGTAAAATTAATCAGTGGTGTTCCAATAGTTGTAGCCTGGGAACCACTGCTGTTGGTATGTACATGATATAACAGAAAAACCCAAATCATACCTGAACCTATTTGTCAGTGATGTTAAAGTAATGAGATAAACAGAGTATTCTAGATTGCAACAACATAACAGAGAAAATAACAAGGATCCCATGCTAGTTAGATATATGACTAGTGAGTTTCAACCCAACCAAATACAAAGTGGAAATAGGTCAAACCACAAAAGTGCCAAAGCTCCAGGCTTTGATTATCATCTAGCAGGGAGGTAGGTAAGGAAATATTTCTCTCAAAGGGACTTTGGGGTTGACAAAGTATCACAAGCCTTAAAAGAAAAATCACATTAGGAGAGTTATCAAAGAAAAATCTTATCTACCTATTGGTGAGTATCAAAACTACTTTCAAATTCAAAGAAAAATTTTCCATGACCCTTGAATTAGTACAGAACGAAAAGTTCATTTTCATTGAAGCGCTCAATCCTTGATCCTAGTTTTGGCATTATTCCCAGATGTTCCAACACTCCAGTAATATGCTTTCCATTAATTTGACCTGTCTCCTATGACTAAATCCAAAGTGGGACATTCCATATGCATTTCAAATCTCTCTTTTCAAAATATATTTTACTTTCACACAAGAAAAGCTCCTAACAGCATTCAGCAGTCTTTTATACAAACAATCTACAACTCATAATTCTAGGTGTTTAATAACAAATGTTCATACCAGAAGGTTATTACTTGATCTTTTTTGAACAGGGAGTTTATCAGCAGAAGTTTTACATTATTAAAAGTTTATCAATACCAAGTTAATTACTAGAAGTTCATCAAATTCAAATATATAGCCCCAGTGTGGTCACCAGACTTTTCAAAACATAAAGATATTAACAAAGAAAGCCGAGAAGAGTGCACCAAAGATGATACCTGAAATAAGAGAGAAATGTTACAAGAAGATATAAAAGGCTATAAATGTGACCACCATGGAATAGAAATGAATGAGTTGGGACTTCATCAAAACCTACAAGTTTCAAAATAAAATTATGAGTTTTGGCAGTTCTCTGAAAGATGCAAAATAGTACACTGAAAGGTCATAGCAAGAAATTAAGTAAGAAACCTGCAAGAAGGTAGGTACCTCTCCAGTATTAGAGATGGATAAATGGATTATGATGAGGGATGAAACTACGAATCCATACAGCACACAGACATATAAATATTTTCCTGATAGTGCTTAAAAATCAAGAGATGGTGCCCTAAAAGTGTAAAACTCCCTTCCAGAATTACTCAGTTACATTATTACCATAGAGTCAAAACTTTCTACAGTGCTTTTCTGCAATTACTGCTATGCATTTTCAAAATACATACATGCTACAGACAATTTATTCTCTATAACTAAACTTTTACAATACCAGCCTGTGAGAAAAATTTTGGTCCTCATATCCATTTACCTTCCAAAGCCAACCTTATTTTTTTCACTGATAACAGGTTCACCATGAAGTCATTCCTACAGCTATTTTCAATCCACTTACATTTATAAAGCAGAAAAGCTGACCTTGTTCAGTAACTAAGCAAATAACCACTGTTTCATGCTGCCACACTCACTCTACTAACCATTTCAATAACTATTCCACTTTAACCCTTCACTGTCTCATTCACCAATGCATTTTCCACTCTTCAGGTGCCTCATAGTTATTCTTACCTCCTTTTCTGTAATGTCTTTCTCTCCCCACATTCTTCTAACTTCCAGATTAGTTGTAACAATAATCATGTCTTTAATATCACCAAAGGAAATTATCTCTATTAGCAAATTACATACATACAGCAGTTATATCTGTAAAGTTAATTGTGCTAAAATACCATTTTCATTAATAGTAAATGATGAAATAAGAAATATCATATATGTTGGCATATTTCAGTCTTCTTCTTGCTACCTGTATGAAGAACGTAGAAAGTATCATATCATTTAATATGTAAACAATTTACATTTAAGGTTAAACTGTTCCTTTTAAAACATTTTTTATATCTAACAGACAAGATTTTGGTATGGCATAATGTCTTTAGGGACTTTGGGCCAAACTAACACAGCAGGATGCATGAAATCCTTTCACTTACCTTGGCACTGATCTCTGGCACCAGTGTGAAACCATGAACAATGACTGGCTCCTCCAGCCTGCCATTCCAAAAGTCAAGCTCAACACAACGACAGCCAGCCAGTAGACACTGGCGATACATCTCCACTGATGACTTACCAGTAAACTGGTGACCTGAAAGTAGTGGGAAGCTGGAGTTAGCCATGACAGCTGGAAGATTGTGAAAGTACATACAAATAATGGGTAAGGATTGGACTTACACTGATGGCTTTGATACATGCTGGTAAATAACAAAAATGGCAGAGAGGAACTGCAGAAATAGTAACAGTCACAAATGCTGGACGAGACAGAGGGAGATATGATACTACTAAAGGTATGATCCTGCTACAAGGGACCTTATGATCATGTCACAAACTACTCATAATCATTATGATCTGTGAAAAGTGACCTTATGGTCCATGACCAAATTGGTGACCCCCTTCACCATAATACTACATCCCTTGAACCCTGCTGACCATTATCAAACTAGTAACTCCATTAGCCATGACCTTATGTTTTTGTAATTCATAACCTCATAATTAATGACCCTACAATATCAATCATACCACTATGATCTCATGATTCAGTAATACTTGACCCTGAGATCCATAACCCATGGTTTTTTGGGGGCCTTTATTCATTATCTCATAAGCTTAACACTCGAAAACCTTAATATCTATCATATTGTAACTCATGACTCCCTGAACCATGGCCCTATAACCCAAGGTCTTAGGATCCTGTAATACCTGATTCTGCAAGCTATATATTTGATATCTGTAACAAAACTCACTAAGTCATCTCCTCACAACCCTATGATCCATAACCTTGTGATTCATAATGCCGCAATCAATAACTCTGTGAACTATGATCATGTGATCTTTATCTTTTGACTCAATGCTTGAAGACATAACCAATAATCCTATGACCAATAAAATACTGGCACTATCAATGCAAGACCATTCACAAAGGACTTTTTTTTTTATGCTGTGCCTAAAATTCTCCAGTTATTTGCCACAAATATACAGCTTGTTCTTAGACTTGAGTAGTTCACTGGAATATTGTAGATCTGATCTTAAATAACTTAGAATCTGGTACGACTGTTTCTGGGGTTACACTTTGTAACAGCTAACTGTAAACAACTACGTCCAGCTGACCAGCCCTGAATACAGACAAATGTCTCCTGACCAAGAGGACTTCAAAATTTGTCTCAGTCACTCTTTCAGTCCTAGTTACATATCAACCTAATATCCACATTGTTATCAAGCACATAGACAACTCTCAGAAGGTGCTGAATGTGAATGTATATTGTGAAGTGCCAACAAAAATATACAACTTTGATTTATGCATGGGATATGTTGTAGCATTTGTAAGGCTAAGTGCTGTGGCAATTACTTATGACATTAAGTTCAACACATTTTTTTCTTGTAAGTTGCTAACTGTGAGATCTTTCTGTAGAGTTAGGTGTTGCTAATTATGGGATTTACCAATGAAATACACATAAGAGTAGGTGTTACAGAGCTTACTTTTAAAATAAGAGCTCTGTTCCATAAGCCCTGTGGGACGTGTTATTGAGAAAAATAAGTTGTAGGAGTAAATATCACTTCTCTGAATTTGTAGTTGGAGAGTAATGTACAGGGCTATGGGACATACCTATTAGGTAAGTGTTGTGAGAAGAATTAATGAAGTAATGTGAAAGGGACTGGTCCATGTCCTCATACTGATCCAGTTTCTCCATAGACATAACAGTGTTCTCATCAGACATTAAAAACTTGAGGAATCCCTCACAGCTCAATACATCTGTTGAAAGAAAATAAGCCATTATTACACAAGTTATCAAAGGCATCAACCAAATAACTGAAAAAAAATCAGTAAATATATGAAATGGTAGTCAAAGAACTGATAGCGATAAATGAAATTCAAATAACATAACTGCCTAAAACAAGAGATATGGCAAATGAAATTTCTTCGGTTACAGAAGCAAAGGTAACAGAAAAATATAGTGCAGGTAAAAGGGGATGACCATCTAAGAGTATGTTCAAAATGGAGATAAGTAGCTATGAGGTATGTAAGAAATGAAGAAACTTGCTGACATGATCTGCAGGTTATTTGAATTGCATTTAAATACATGGAAAAGATGCTGAAAAAGCTATTTACAACTAATAATAGACCTGAATTGAAATATGAAGTTGCCCATTGTGGGAAAAAGAAGAATAAGGGGAGACTTGATCACAACCTTCAAACTTATGAGCGATTCTGACAGTGTAGACAGTGAACAATTATTCGATATGTGCAAAGAAAGAGCAACGCAAGATCATAGCAAGAAGCTAATTTCGAAAATTGTAAGTTAAGACGTCAGATTTGGGAATGAATGGAATATGCTAAGTGATCAAACTTTGAGTGTAGAAAGTATACTTTTTTTTTAAAGAGTATGACAGAGAAAGTTCAAGAGATGGGTCCTATGAGAACAGAACTTCTTTCTGGTCCTGTACAATTAGGTGCTTACATCTGCACACAAGTCTTCCAGTAAAACTTACTCTTGGCAACATTTTCCTTGTGAAGCTCATATTCCCTGATGACCTCCATTGCTTTGGCGGTGTCAGCATAAGGGTAGAGAATTTCGTTGAGACGAGGGTCCCTCTGTTCCTCATTCAGGAATTTGACTAACTGGTCCACAGTCATACCCCGCAACTTGCCCTTCTTGCTGGCACTATATGACTGGTCCGTCCTGGAATGAGACCATAACGTTTGTATCTTTACTTATGGAGCTTCAGTCTTAAGTCACTGCTATGATTGGGAATATCTTTATTGCTGATTCTACTCTTCACAAAAAGATTCATGGATGTTTCAGGCCATATCTCAACTCATTTTTGCTATGTGAAAAACACTGTACCTTGTTAACTAAGATATACCTTACTAAATATGATTTATATGTATATAGAACATAAAAGCAAAAGACAATCAAATTAGAATTACAAATTGTAAGCCTAAAAGATGATTATATGCTCTAGTTTCCTTTCCATGCCCTTTGAGTACAAGTTATTCATCAATGTTGTATCTGAACCTTAAATGTAATGGCAATAAAGAAATGTAATTAGTTGCTCAATTTCATTATATGTCTTCAAAAGAAACATAAATATAAATGATTCAACAACAAGTATCAGTACTATCAAAAGAGGTAAACTTATATAATATGATGATTCACACAGCACAAGGACAAAAAACAATATTGACACAACAGAACACAAAACAATGGTGACACTTTACACAGCTGGAGACACTTCAGACATATTTTCAAGGCAAAGAGAATTGTTAATACTTCACAAAGCACAAAACACTGAAGAAACTGAAGAAAGGTGCAGAACATTCCTGACACTTTACAGCAAACAGAACAGCGATGATACAAAACACTGATGATACTTTACAGAAAAAAGAACATTGCTTAAACTTTAACCAGGACTAAACAGAGCACAAAACACTAATATCACTTTGCAGAACACAGATAATATTCTACTGTACACAGAATACTCTAAGTATTTAAAACATCACACAGAACACTGCTGACACTTTCCAAAACATTCAGAATACTGTTGATACTTTATAGAGCACAGGACACCATTCAGAATACTCACCAAACACAAATATCCAATGAAAATAGGGCACACCATGCAGAGCACCACAACTAGAGTTCCCTGAACTTAAAAGCATTGGCATTATTTAAGAGTACAGAAAACTATTAATGCTATCCACAAAGCACAGAACACTATTAGCCTTGTTCAAAGGGAAGAGAACACCATTAACCTCCCTTATAGAACAAAGACCACCAGAGAACAACATGAAGCAAAGAACAACACTACATGAAGAACACAAGACCCACCACTAACAGGGAACAACACTGAATGAACACCTGCACTACACGAATAACACAAAAAACATTTCCAATAGAAACCAACATGGAACAAAGAACACTCTATAACATGAAGAACAGAAGACCCCCTACAAACTGGGAACAACATGGAAAGAAGAATACTTCCATTAACAGGAAATACAGAAAAACCCACTTCTACCTAGAAACTACATGGAATGAAAAACACCACTATATGAAGAACACAAGGCCTAATACTCACAAGGTGCAGAAGACCTTCTCCACCTCCAGTCTGTTGGTCAGAACGTGGTAAAAATTCAGGAAAGCCTCCCATGTGAATTTATCCAGTAAAACGCTGTCATTCTGTAAAAAGAGAAAAAAATTCATTACATATGACAAATGACTCAGTGGGAGTGACTAATTTCACTCATTCACTATACATGTAATTTCCCCACGACAGCCTGCACTCATTTATCACCACACATCAGACTGAACTCATTTTGGAACCCTCATTATAGGCAGAGTGTGCTTCTGGTCCAGTCATGATGTAAATCCATTCATAAAAAGATTCTATTTAAATAACAATGCAAAAATAACATTCGAAAATAATCATACACCGTTTACAATTCAAGTGTACACACAGTAAAGACCAAATATTGGCGAATGGCTATAGGTGCAGCATAAACGGGAGTTACAGATCTGCCACTTCAGGTGTTTTTCCATTTGCAAAGCACTGGTCCAGACAACATGTCCACCTACCGACTTTCCCATTTACACACCGACACTAAATATGGAAACCACAAATACCGGCGGTTATAAATGTTTACAAGGCTATTTGATGGGTTAGAAAGTTTAAAGTGATGAGGTCCTACGAGTTTAAAACTTTCCCCGCACTGTACAAATAGTTTGTTAAATCGCGTCTCGGCTAAACCAGTAAGGGGCGTGAGCGTTCTTTCCCGTTAAACCTCTACTTCATCCTCCAAAGATGGCCTCGCCATCAGCGTTCAGGCCAACAAATCAAATACTGACGATGATAAAGGTGCAAACTTTGTACTCTCACAACAAAATACAATAGGGATGTTGTGCCTCTCAACTTATTTCGTCCTGGATGAAATTAAAATAAAAGCGCCAGGGTCAATATTTCCGTATGTTAGACCAAAGCATAAGGAGTTTTCTTTCCTAAAGATGCCGGCGTGAGGAGGTGGTAAAAACTTGATTAAGATGTATCCCGGCTATCTACATGACATAGAGGAACCACTGTATCACAGCTAAGGACCCATAATAGTAAGCTACACCACAGCACGAGAACCCCGAGAACCAATGAAAATGCTGGGACCGTTACAGCAGACCCAGGGAATGCAAAGTACTGTACACTGTAAAACCGCAGTAGAAAGTTGTTAGCACCATTTAATGCAGGCCCCGGGAACCCACACCGCAAGCTAAGACTGTGAGTGGGTTGTGGCCACGTGGTTTTTGAGGGCTGGGCGTGAAGTTGGTGCAGATGGGACGCGTGTATGTCGTTTCTGGAATGATGTCTCTGGGTATTGATGGTGTGTTGGTTTGTTGTTCATGTAGTATACGCGTGTTTTCTTCAAACGTTTGAATCAACATAATAACACCTTCAAAAATGGCAAAAACAACACATCTCATAAGTAATCTCATCACAACCCAAGAAAAACATGGTTGCAGCAACACGTAGGGCAACATCAACATACCAAGCTCTTCAAAACAAGTGCAACTATCTCAGCAATATGATGTAACCCTCATCAACCATAAACTCAAACCTCCTCAAGCACACACACCAGCAACGCACCCTTACCTTACCAAGAACACACTCACACATCAAGAAAGTAAACGCGGACACACGCACACACCTTCCCAACAAACTCTCACTGCCTGGAGGGAGGACGAAACAGCCAGAGCGAGATACGGAACTTCGAAGTTAAATTGCCATCCACAACAGACAGACTCCGCCAGATACCACACTACCTGCAGTTCTTATCAGTTGTAGGCAACACCAGTATCTGCCACTCATGTAAATTTGTGGCTTCTGCAACTTACTCCCTGTAAACATCCAATACATTTGGCAAATTACATATGAAACTGCTCCAGCCAATTTGAGGAGTTCAGACACCCTCAGCAAGCTGTACCAAAACGTTGCAACATCTTCGACAAGTTGCATATGCAAGTAGTGCAACACCCTGGGTAGGTTAGATATATGACCACTTCACACCTTGGACAAGGTGTACATCAGAGCTGTAATGCACAGCATGGCCAAACAACACAAGACGCCATACCAACTACGTAACGATGGCGGACGATCCCCGTACCCAGTGTGAGGGGTAGATACGAGTGCCTGACACATCATGAGTACTAGGGTTGTTAAGAGTACTGGCACTGGCTGACCTGTGGCATACATTACTGACCCTTGCAAAAGCATTTACTTAATGTATTTAAACCATGTTCGTGGGATATAATAAATTCTGTAAAATAACTCATCTTAATACCATTTATGATGCAAAAAAGGGGGTGGCATCGGGGTCTCACCTCTAAACTTCCCCCTTTTGGCTTCCCTCCCTCACTTTGCTCCCTGATATCTAGCTTCCTCACCGGCCGATCCATCTCTGTGGTTGTTGATGGATCAGCCTCCCCCCTTTTCTCTATCAACTGCGGTGTCTCTCAAGGGTCTATACTGTCGCCAACACTTTTTCTCCTTTTCTCCAACGAGTTTCTCTCTTCCACAAGTAACCCAATGCACTCATACGCTGATGACTCAACACTGCATTCATCCACATCCT
>JAYMFT010072281.1:0-14546 GCA_038088735.1 Panulirus argus
CCTGCATGTTCAGGCCCCGATCGCTCAAGATTCCTTTCACTCCATCCTTCCACCTCCAATATATATATATATATATACGCAAAAAGTGTGCACAGAACAGAGTGAATTGGAACAATGTGGTATAGTGGGGTCAACATGCTGTCAATGACTGAACCAGGGCATATGAAACATCCAGGGTAAACAACAGAAAGGTCTGTGAAGCCTGGATGTGGATAGGGAGCTGTGGCTTCACCGCAATACACATGACAGCTAGAGAATGGGTGTGAGCAGATATGGCCTTTCTTCACTTGTTTCCTGGCACTACCTCGCTTATACAGGGGGTGGCAATGTTGTTTCCTGTGGGGCAGGGTGGCGCCAGAAATTGATGAAGGTGAGCAAGTATGAATATTTACACATGTAAATATGTATATGTATGTGTATGTGTATGTATATATATGTATTAATATATATGTATGAATATGTACGTGTATATGCGTGTATGTATATATGTGTGTGTATATGAGATGGGTCTTTCTGTGTCTGCTTCCTGGTGCTACTTTGCTAATGCAGGAAATGGTGATCAAGTATAATAAAAAATATATATATATATATGCAAAAGAGACAGGTAAAGTACTGAGACACAGCAACAAACACAGTGACAGAAATAAGTAAAAAAGCTGATCATAAGTTGGACACATACCCCATGAAGTCACATATCTCTACATAAATTTTGACAAAAAAAAATTCAAAATACATTTCTTAGAAATCTGGGATAATTGTCTTCACTAGCCTCATCAACAAACACATCAAAGTTCTCTTTTACATCATATCAATGAACCAAAATATGAAAGCCAAACATATCTTGTTTTGTTTTTTTGGATATAATATTCACAAGACCTTTCTGTGTTCACTTTTATGAATCTCAAAACAAGAAGAAGTCTACTGACCATCAAAGTCACCTAATGTGAATAATGCCTGAAGTAAGCTGCTCCTCTCAACATTCTTCACAAAGAATCTTCTCTACTGACAACTATTATCAAAAAAGGGTCAAGGTATCCCAACCAATGAATTCATCTATTCATGGTACTTGATGCACCATTTGTGAAAAGATAATGGTCCAAAAATGACCAATACCTGTTCATGAGATATCTATCTATCTATATCTCTGACATCCGATCCCTCTGGGAATTCCCTCAATGGGGTGGCCACAGCAAAAGAGTCTCCATAACTGGTGGACTCCAGCGCTGATTCTTAGCTTTTCATGCCTCACCCTTAACAGGCCACTGGTAGAGGGCATTCTAGTACAGTGTTTATGAGTTATATTGACAATTTTCTACACTAACAGCTGAGACAGAAAAAAAGCACCTATTACTTAACAATGTCCTCCATGTCATGAATCTCTTATGCAAAAACTGTGACCCAAATTTAATTCCTGAGAAACTGCATTCAGAAGATTTTTCATACACTGACCTTCATGATAATGAGAAGACATCATCATTCATCACTGATCTCAAACTAGATCAACATGTGCAAAGCATCTCTGGCATAAGATGGTGACCCACTGCTAGCTTAGTCTCAAAATATCATGCTAAGAATTCTGTCAGGGATGCAAAACAGACAGCTTTTTTTGAGACAGTCTCCTATCTTGAAAACTAAGTCTACTTCAACTATCAGTGTAATTATCCTAATTCCTCATGAAATGTGTATCCACAGCAAAGATGATAAAAAATCTAATGTTCAAAACTTAAGCAAACACACAAGTTGAAGGATAAACAGTCTCTTGCTATTTCTAAGCTGCCCCTCTCACACCTTTGGCAGCAGTGAAATATGAAATTTCACTAACTTCATACCCATAACTACATGGTTTCAAATGCTCTTCACCAATTTAATCATGTTCATTAAAATTCATACCCATAACCATAAGATTTCAATTACTATACACTCACTTAATCATGACCGGTAAAACATCCTGCTGTTAGTTAATGAATGCAAAACTATGTGCAGAAATATTAGAAAATCTATTACATGCACTGGGTAGGCCTACATAAGTATAAACCACAAAGATGGAATGGTTCAACCTGACATGCCAACACCAAACACACCGAGCCTCAGTGATTATGTGGGCAAGGCTGACTACGCCCAACTTCAATTACTCCCCAGTTGGTGTGCACATCTATATATAAACTTGTCACCTAGACTTGAGGCCCCTTGCTTCTCTCATGACCAACTTCATCTCTTCCTCCTTGCCTCCCTCCTATCCCTTTTTACCTCCCTCCTACATCCCAACCCATCCCATCCCCTTCTTCCTTACCCTATGCCCTCATGTGTTTCCCCCTTCATACACCTTACGATAAGCGACAAACACCAATGATCCCTTCACACCAAGAACAGGAAATATATTTCCTGCATTTTCCCGATTCTGCTTATCCTTTCTCTGATCATTATTCTCACTGTTAAACACATATCTTTTTGAGGAAAACTAATAAATCATAAAAGTAGCTTAGATCAAACCATATTAAGTGTCCCTCCTGCCTGGCATCAACAGTGGGACAAGGTTTACTATCTTATGCTATTATTCAATATCTGATGCCTGTTCCCATTGGGAACTCCCTCAAGGGGCTGGCCATGGCAAAGTCTCCACAACTGGTGAGCTCACTATCTTATGCATCTAGCAAAAAATGTTCTCACAGTTGAACTGCCTCCTATCTTTCACATTATTGCCCCCCTCCATCCTTCCTAATACCAGCACCATAATCTAGTCCCATGAAATCAATGCTGCTCAGGAGGAAACAAGTAAGATTCATGTTATATGCAAGACAAAAACTACAAGATAAAGAGATATAATACACTGGTAAATTAACTTATTTCCTATTATCAACAAAAAAATGAGAGATATATCTGCTTTCAGGAATGCATGGCAACAGTACTTACCAAAATGTTAGCATATCCTGTTATAAACACTTACATCACAGACAGCTGAAAGCAATACTTAAAGCTGTTCATTACTACAATATCACAAAATAATGCAGAATAATCATTCCAAAATTATTACAATAACCAAAGCAATAACATATGGGAAAAAGGTTATCTTTATTTTCCAATAAAATACAATATGCAGTCAGCTAATTGTACTGCTCATCAATTTTATGGACAGAATTCAAAAAATGAATTAAATCTCATGTATGCACATGTACAGTGTAATGAAGCAAATTTGTAATACAAATGTATAATCAACAAAATATTCACTTCCACCATTTCCTCTCACATATACATTAATTCTATAAAAGCTTTTCATAACATTCATGAGTTTCTCATGTATGCTAAATGAATTAGAACTACTTAAAAAGGCTTTTCAATCAACTTTATATGCTTTCTTTCAATCCATAATTGCTGTGTAAACTTTATTGTTTCTAGATCTTTCTCCATTTCCTGCCTACAAGCAAAATCCTGATAAACACTCTTTCTTAGTACACTTATGTTGTTCTTCACCTGCAAGAGGTTCATTGATTTTCCACACTTGAAGCATATCCTATTATGCTCTTCACCAGCTACACTAAAAAGGATTACTTCTGTAATGCCTATGATCATTTCTGAACCCTATACCTAAATGCAATAAAATATTTCTTTCATCCAATCATCAGGCACATGACCATATTTTTAAGTTTTCATGTGCACTTTCAAAACCCATTCAGCTACAATATCACCGCACCAGTTCATCCATACCCCTGCAGAAATGCATCAAAAGATACCTTAATGCTAAGATCTTTCTGTACCATATAATTGTCACACTCTCCCTTTACTTCTAATACTATCTTACCAACTGCAACATCCCTTTCACCAACATCTCCAATCAACAGTCACTCAAATGAATAGGGATTCAAGGAAAAAGTCCCATGACAACAGAATCATCACTTTCAGAGCATGCAGTAGTACCAGTGTCTTCTTGTTCTTACAACATTTCAAAACACAGAAATAATTAATGTTTGCAGCATCAAGAACCTTCAAGGAGCACCTGCTCAGAATTCTGATGATATGAAGGACACTGAACATTCCTGATCCAATCTGGTACACCTTAATTTACATGACAGATAGAGAATAGATACAAGCAAATGATTCCATTCTTTGTCTAGTTCTGGAATAACTTCAATGAAGTGGGAAATGGAAAACAAGAAAAAAAAAGTTATGAATTTCATCGTGTATACCTTTTCCTCGAAGCAGAGCAGGATGCTGTATGCAGACCCTTCCCATTACATTTTGGCAAATCACAATATAATAAAAATAAACAACCCCATACCATTAGCCAAACTCAGCTTGCAATGCCTTTCTTTTTCCTTAAGCTTTATGGGTCAAAAATCAAGATTTGATGCCTTATATAAGTTTTTCTTCCTCTTTGGAATTTATCTCCTATTAATTTTTCTTGTGAAAGTTACTATAATCCATCCTCAGGCAGTATAATTCCTTGCTATTCATAACCAATATATTTTTCAATTTACAAGCAAATTGAAATCACAAAAAGATACCAGCCACTTCTGAAATCTAGCATTGGGTTCATCAAATGAGTAATATACTGTAGGAATGAACCAGAAGAGCTGCAAGAATTATATACAATAGCAAGCAACAGTAAGGTAAAAAGATAGCCCCTGTGTGCACCACAACATAAATAGCTGCAATGAATATGAGGGTCACAATGCAAGATAAAAGTAAGACAAGAAAGCCTACTACATAAGACTAGATGAATAGTGGCAGAGGACCTAACATATAAGAGGAGGAAAGAAAATTTAACAAATGATAATGTGAGTCACTCACACCTTTACTAATATAGAATCTTTCCTGAACAAGTAGTTTACAGACAATCTAAACATCATTAACACAGAGGAGATTCAATAACAACAATCAGAACATGAGCTACAGAATTCAGCACACGGGACTGGCTATGACTTAAGGAAGTTGTCAGGATGTATTTGCTCTAGAACAAATAACACAGTGAAACAATTATCATTCCTGAAGGGGGTATTTACAACTTATCTCCAAATGAATACATAAAAATGCAACAATTCATTCAACAATTTTACAGAAAGTCAGTTCTAATCTGCAACATACATGATTCAATCTAAAACCAATCAGCTGAAATAAAACTAAATTATTTACAAGAGATAGTGTTCCACAAAAGCATCCTCATTAGTTTATACACTACAATTATAATTGTTTATAATTTAGCAATATGATGCCCAACTTATAAAATTTTGGTTTAAATTTTTTTGTTGCTGTGCTTCATAGGCAACAAATAAACAGAACAAAAATCCAAATAAAACAAAGTAAACACCCTTAGAACACTTACTGGTGCAGTACCAGATTTGGACCTCTACATATAATTCTCCTGCTCCAACCAAAACTTTCTTTCACCTGCCTAATCATCCAACCCATAAAAAAAAGCACTCAGAAAAATTACTAGCTATCTAGCAGCCCCAACAATCAACAACTGCACAACAAAAGACAACACATCACAAGAACCCTTATGTTCCAGATGCAACTTCCACCCTATAAACTTACTCCTCAACTGTCCTGTTTTCACTCCACAAAGATACACACACACACACACACACACACACACACACAAAACATCAATGCAGTTTTTTGACATGTGGTCCCAATCACTGCCTACAGAAGAGGATCCTGTAAAGATGCAAGTGTATTCATACTTATCTGCAAATGCAACCAGACCAAACAAAGAGCAGTCTCATTTATTCACGTCCATTCTCTAGATATCATGTATAGTGCACTAAAACCAGTGCTCCCATCTACATCCAAGCCTCAGAGACCTTTCCATGGTTTCTCCTAATCACTTCTGCCCATTTCAGCACACACACACACACACACACACACACACACACACAGAGAGAGAGAGAGAGAGAGAGAGAGAGAGAGAGAGAGAGAGAGAGAGAGAGAGAGGTAAACGGAATGTTTGTGGAAGTGTGCTGGCTGAGATGTAGCATGAGGGTAGAGGGGCTGGCCAAGAATAGCTTCACCAGCGTGGCACTTTTTGGCACAGACACTGCAGCATCGTCTGCCTTGCCCTCACCTCCACATTCTACAACTATCATCACCACTACCACCACAATACCAACACCATAATACTCTCAGCCATCACCACCATACCATCATTTCCACAGATCTAAACTTTCCTTCCACCTTTATGTAAAACATGTCCTTCACTTAAACTGTGATTAGAAGGTATCACACACTCTGTGTTCTCAACTTAAAAAAAAAAAAAAAGGTAGCCATAAACAAGCATACACATGACTGTATAAAAACACACACTCACACACAAACATACAAATGTACTTTGACATAATCACACATCTGGGCCAGATAGCAGTGAATACAAGATATGTTAAGTTGGCTAAAGTAAAAAAGTTTTGAGAGTAAGGTTGCCAAAGTGAGGTGTCCACAATGACTCTGTGTCATCAGGAAATATGTCAAGGAACTAAGAGATTTGCAGTATTTGATTTGTGGCTGGCATTCTTTAAAGTTCTCAAGAAAATGGCATGACTTCTTAGCATTACAGTAATGGTTAGACATTGTACAAAGTAGTCACCATAGCTTGATATTCATAAGTACATATTGTTGTTGGCAAGTTCTTGGTAGTTTCTGTTGAAGTTGTGGCCTGACATTGTGTGTGCTACATACATATATGTGCCCATTTGTTTGAGGTGTGTATGAGAGAGGATATTTTTTTTCATTTGGTCTCTACAATTCTTAATTACATAACCCTGAGGCCTTCCACATCTTTAAGGCTGTACTGTAACCATCAGCAGGAAAAGCATGATTTCCTTTGGTGTGAGTTCTTTGATACAAATGAAATTATGCTGCTTTTCATCCCCTGAGAGGAAAAATCCTTGATGAATGCGACTCTCACTTAGAAATGTAACTACGTGCAAACACAGTCCAGTAATGCCAAATTCTCAACATTATTGTATGTACTAAAGAGGAGGGACTTACCTTTAAAGCTTTCCATCTTTTGTTCAACAGCAATTTTTTCTTAAATCAAAACTTGTGATGTAACAGATCAGTATCAAAACTGTTCCATTCTATTACCATAACATGAATCCAACATATATGTATTTCTAAAAGCTAATTAACATCTTCATCTCTGTGCATTATTGTTGCTGAAAGTCAACATGTGTGCAACCAAGGCTGCACATTTTACTAACGTAAATAACTTTTCTCAGGCACAAGGCTTCTTTATGTAACTTCATAAGAGAGCCAGGTATAATCCAGGATTTGAGCTCAAGTACGAGAGAAATTCTTGGCTACTTGGCACTAGGTAACCTGTGTTCTTTTATTTTAAGGAATGACAGAAACCTTGCACAAGATATGCCATAGCAGGAGTTGCAGACACCCAGCACTAAAGGTTGTATAAAACTTGGCTACAGACCAGCATTTGGCAAGCTCACAAAACAAGAATTAAGAAAAGATTGTGGTTGTCAGTTGCCATGCAGCTGTTTTAGAATCAAATGGAAATTTACCATGCACACTGCACATGGTTCAAAGTCTTAAATATGTATATATGGTAACTTCTTCTAAATACTTAGCTGCAGACATTCACAGATTCATTTTCATTCTCACCAGTCTTACCTACACACTGACCCAACCTGTCTAACTTTGGTTCCCCTCACTACTTCCAACTACTTACATCACCAAACATGACATTATCTCTCTCTCTGAGCTTTACTATGACAGCTGTATTACTTCTTTTTGCAATTCCTTTACAAACATACAAACAGATATGTCATGGATGTTCATACCTGATCGCCATTTCACGCATTACTGAGAGGTAGTGGCAGGAACATACAATGAAAGGCCACATTTGCTCACACCCATTCTCTAGCTGTCATGTGTAATACACAAAAGCTATTGCTCCCTATCCACAATCATGACCTAAAAGCCTTTCTATGGTTTTCCCTGGCTGCTTAACACGCCCTGGCTCAGTTCACTGACAGCATGTTGAACCCATATACCACATCATTCCATTTCACTCTCTCATGTGCAAACTCCTGCATGTTCAGGCCTTAATCACTCAAAATCTTCCATTTCCTTCTCCTTGTTCACTCTATTTCTGAAACATACATCCTCTATGTCAACCTCCCCTCATTCATTCTCTCCTTATGTACAAACTATTTCAGCATACCCTCTTCAACTGTCTCAACCACACCTCTGTAACCCTTTTATTACTTACTCGATCAAACCACTCACACCCCATACTGTCCTCAAACATTTCATTTCCAACATCTCTACCCTCCTCTGCACATCTTCATCTATAGCCTAAGCCTCACACCTATTTAACATCATTAGACTACTATACCTTCAAACACACCCATTTTTGCCCTTAATCAATGATCTCACAACCTTCATTCCCTCACCACCATTTGTAGCCATGTCCACTTCCAGATAAGTAAACGTTTCACCTCCTCCAAGGTTTCTCCATTCAAACTCACACTCCAATTAACCTGTCTCTTTACCTTGCTAAACCTAATAACCTTACTTTCAATCACATTTACTCTCAGCTTCCTCCTTTCACACTCTTCCAAACTCAGTCACCAACTCCTGCAATTCCTCACTCGAATCTGCCACCAGCGCTGTGTCATCAGCAAATAACAAATGACTTACTTCGCAAACCCCCTCATTCCCTACAGACTACATACTCGCTCCTCCCTCCAAGACTCTTGCATTTACCTCCCTTCCCAGCCAATCCATACACAAATCAAACAGCCATGGTGACATCACACACCTCTGCTGCAGGCCAACCTTAACTTGGAACCACTCACTCTCCTCTCTTCCAACTCATGTACATGCCTTACACCCCGGATAAAAACTTACTACTGCTTGCAGCTTTCCTCCCACATCATATCCTCTTAACAACTTCCACCAGGAATCTCTATCAAACCTATCATATGCTTTCTCTAGATTAATATACGCCACATACACAGCCTTCTGTTTCTGTAAGCATTTGTCACACACTTTCTTTAAAACAAACATCTGATCCACACATCTACAACTTCTGAAAGAACTCTGTTCCTCACCAGTTTGATGCTCTGCACATGCATTCATCCTCTCATTAACTACTCTCCCATACAACTTACCAGGTACACTAAAATAAAACAAGCTTGTACCCCTACATTTTGAAAACTCACCTTCATCCTTCTTGCCTATGTACAATGGCACTATATATGCATTTCATGAATCCTCAGGCACTTCACCATGACCTATACATACAATGAAATTCCTAACTAACCAATCAACAACCAGTTACCCCCTTAAGAAATTCAACTGCAATACCATCCACTCCAGCTGCCTTGAATCATTTCATCTTGAGTAAGGATTTCACCACCTCTTCTCTCTTCACCAAACCACTCTCCTTGACTCTAACTTCGCATACCCCCCTGACCTAAACACCCTATATCTGCCACCCTATCATCAAACTCATTCAACAGGTCTTCAAAATACTCACTCCATTTCCTCCTCACATCATCATTACCTGCTACCACATCCGTACTTGTCCTTTTCATTGATGTTCTCATTTGTTCTCTTTTCACACACAGTTAACCTGCTTCCAAAACACCTTATTCTCTCAAAATTTACCGATGCTCGCGAATCCCAACTCTCATTTTGCCTCATTTGTAACCCCTGCACCTCTTTTGGATTTCCTGCTATTTCATCTCACACATCTCCCAATCATTTACACTCCTTCCCTGTAAGTGCCGCCCACATAACTCTTTTTTCCTTTTCACTAGCAACTTTTCTTTGTCATCCCACTACTCTCTATCCTTCTAATTTGCCAATCTCCCATCTTATACTTGCCACACACACCTCTCACACGTGCCAACACTGTTTCCTTGAATACCTACCATTCCTCACTCACTCCCCTAGCTTCATTTGCCCTTACCTTTTACCATTCTACACTCAATCTCTCCGAGTATTTCTTCAAACAAGTCTCTTTTTCAAGCTTACTTACTCTCACCACCCTCTTCTCACCAATACCATTTCTTCTTTTCCAAAAACAGCTAGATAATGGATGTGAGCATAGGAAGCCATTTCTTCATCTGTACCTGGTACTATCTTACTAATGTGGGAAATGGCAAACAAGAATAAATAACAACAAAAAATATAATAATAAAATGGTTTTGGAAAAAGCCTATGAGGGAGTTCAATAGAGAGGCCTTGTAGAAGGTGTTACAAATATACTGGTTTAATGGAAAGTTATTAAACACAAAACTGAGGTTTCACAAGGACGGCAAGGCATGCTTGTAAGCAGGAAGGGAGGAGGTCATGTGGTTCTCAGAGAAAGTGGGTCTGCATCATGAATAAGTGATGTCACTAATTTTCTAATCTGTTTAATGAAAAAGTAGTGAGAGGTAAATGCTTGAGTTCTATAGTGACGTGTAGGTCTACAACATACTCAGGGTTGGGAGGCCAGAGGGAAAGCAGCTGCTGTTTGTAGATAACACAGCTGTGAAGGCAAACTCAACAGAGAAACTCCAGAGGCTGGCGACAGCATCTGAGAAAGTGTGAGAAAGGAGAGAGTTGAAAATGGATATAAACAAAAATAAGGTGATGAGATGCAGCATGCAGAGGAGACATCACGGTTTGAAAGTAAGTCTGAATAGGAACAACCTGGAGGAAGTGGACAGCTTTAGATACCTTGGGGTGAACTTGGCAGCAAATGGAAACATGGATGCCAAAGTGAGTCTAGTGGGAGAGGGAGCTAAGGTCCTGGGTGAAGTGAGGAGTATGTGGAAGGAGAGGTCAACTGTTATAGTAAAGATGGGCATATTTGAGGGCATAGAAGTTCTGATAGTGTTATATAGATGTGAGTCTTGGGACATGAATGCAAAAGAATGCAAGAGGTTGGGTGTGTTGGAAATAAAATGCCTGAGGACAAAAAGTGGTGTTAGGCAGGTTGGTCGCATAAGCAATGACAGCATAATATCTTGAAAGGTGTGTTTAGTAAGCAGATTATGATTGAGAGAGCTAACTAGGGACTAATGAAATGGTATAGACATGGAAAGGATGAGTCAAGAAAGACTGATTAAGAGGATATATTCATATGCGTCAGAAGTAGAAAGAGCAAGAGGGACGGAGAGACCCAAGGAGAAGGAAAAACAACATGAAAGAGGGTTTGGACATCACTAATCATATAAAAACACGTCAAACTTCTCCTTCATAAAATGGATACTAAACAAAAGAGATCATTTATTGCAGTCCGGAATGTAATCTATGTATGGCCCCTTATGGTGTAAACATAAAATCAAAAGTGTCTTCAAAAACAAGAGTTACTGAACACTGGAATAAATCGTCACCAGATACTGTTACAACAAAAGCTAGTAATACCTATAAAATACCAAATCACTGATGATACTAATTATCTGTAAATAAGAAATTTATCTATTTATTTATTATACTTGATCACTGTTTCCCATGTCAGCATACACACATATATACATACATGCACACATATGCACTGTACATATATGTATACATATCAACATATACATATATACATACATACACATACACATATACACATGTACATATTTAGACTTGCTCGCCCCCATCCGCTCCTGATGACACCCCGCCCTATGGGAAAATAGCACCGCCACCCCCCACGCCGGCGAGGTAGCGCCAATTCAGTCTTTTCTCTTTACAGATTAGCAGGTAATGGCTTTCTTCCACAGATTATTCAACAACTGTAATTAGATTAAAATGTGTTTTTGATTCACTCTCTAAATAAAAAAAACTGTCAGTATGGACTTCCTGTGCAACATGATATTCCTTCACTGCTACTTTCCTGAAGGTTTATATCTTAAAAAAAGTGGTGGGTTGGGAGAAGCCCACCTCTTTACTATCCTACGTCCATCCATCTAGAATGGATATTCATAATGATATTAATGTCCTCCAGTAGGCAACCCCAACACAGACAACCAAGTCTTCTGCTAAGTCTTTCCTAAGCACTCACACATATCATCTCTTTTTTTATAAACAGTTGTCAGTTACCTATTTCTCATTACTTTATTCAGTACTCTTCTTCTAATTCACTTCATCATTTCACTCAACTATTTTCTACAACTTCAGATGTTAAACTATATTTTCATTGTTCTCATTCAGCAATAATTTTTTTCGTACCTTTTTGATGTTTCCTGCATTAATGAGGTCACATCAGTAACACACAACTATGCCTTCAGGGAAAATCCCCTCTCAGTTCCCTCTTCTGTACCTACTTTTGGGAAGCAATAATACAGGAGGGGAGGATTTCCAGTCCACCCACCTTACTTTGTCATTATGACGCACAGAAGACTTGTGGGTAGTATTCATTTCCCTAGTCCCCCGGTGAAATTAAGAGATAACACCAATAAAAGATCTATCTATCTATCAATCTATCTCTATCTCTGATGCCTGTATCCAGGTGAAACTCCCTCAAAGGGGTAGCCACGGCAATAGAGTTCCAATAACTGGTGAATTCTAGTGCCGCTTCTTAGCCTTTAGTGCCTCATCCTTAATAGGCCACTGGTTAAGGGCAACTCTAGTGCCGTGCTTGCAGAAGTTCCTTCCTAACGTTCCTACTGACTAATTCTACCTAATGTTCCTACCAACTACTTCTACCTAATGTTCCCACCTAAATGTTCCTAACCACTACTACTGTCTATTACTCCTACCATTTTGCCTAAAGGCAGGGCTAGCATATAGCACTCACCACAGGAAAACCTAGGGTTATGAAGAATGAGCTGTGTGAGCTAAGTATTGTCATGTGTTATGTATGACAAGGAGAGACTGTATTTTTGTGGACAGAATGCCAGCAGTCCATGTGCGAGTGAGACAGAAAGAAGAGCCAGCTACATAGGTCAGAGGAGTGCAACTTGACAACCACAGAAGTGCTGGCTAACTACACAGCTGTCACTAACTCTCCCAATACTCTGGCAGGTAGTACCAGTAATATACCTTCCTGGTCGTTGGCTGCCTACTAGCCACTACCAACTACAATAATAGATAACAACAATAATAAAACATCGGCTATCAAAACACCATGACAGGTATTCCTATGCAGTGCATAAACCAGTCCTCTGAATCAATGGACTTTTCCATATATGTGGTAACCTTTTGCTTATTACTTAATTCATCATTCTTCTCATTCTTCACTTACTGTCTTACGACTTCAATGTTGAATAATCTCAATCTTCAATGGCCTTTTCCTTAAGTCTTTCTAATATCCCTGATTACTTTTGCTTACCGTTCTTCTTTCCCAATAATATCTCTTTTCTTCGCCTTTATTCTTTCTGGAAAAACCTTAAATCAACATCAAACCTTCTTCAAAATCAATGCATGTTTTCAACAATCTTCTTTAACACCAGTCTCTTCTTTCCTCACTTTTGTCTCTAAAATTGTACTCTTTCTCATCTCACAGAAGATAAAGCAGTGCATTTATCTGTAATCTCACCTGTCCTCTTGGCAACCATATGTACCATTATTGCAAATTCTGAAGTTAAACTCCTAAAGAAAGGGTTTATCATTAGTTAGAGTTTTGAGTTTCAAACAATGCAAAAATTTCATCAAAACAGCAATCAGAAACATGAAAGTTTAAGTTGTTCAGGAACATACTTGTTCCACATACAATCTAACACTACAGAAACATGAAAGTATGAGTTGTTTTGGAACATGCTTGCTCCTCATACGATCTCACACTACAAATGTGTAAGTCATTTCAGTGGTAAATTCGGGTTTATTTGTCAGTATCTATATAGCAATCACACTCCATTATACATGCACTGGCTATGCACCGGCTGTGCTATACATGCACAGGCCATGAAATGGATGTGCTAAATGAAACACAACGCACTCAAACTGTACATACGATATCTTAATCATGTTGAGTAAAGCAATGTAACGGCTCTTTGCACTGAGTGAATCAGCAAACCCATGACTTCTGTAAAAGAATTTTTATTTCCATTAAAATCTTATAATATCTGCAACACATAAGGTCTCCTGAATAAGGATTGTTCATTCCAAAGACAAACTAAAATAAGATTTTGACAACTTATGGGTGGCCTGCACATTCACTGATGTCAATGACTCATATGATAAACTAAAATAAGATACTTCTTGTAAAATTTTTCAACCTAAGGATATTACCACACACCCTCTATCATTATTCCTCAAAAAAATGTGCAGTTTCAAACTCCACTTCAAACACACCCACAGACTCCTCATGTCCACAACGCAACTAACATAAGGAAGAAACCAAGAATCTATCCATCTATATCTCTGATGCCTGTTCCACTTGGAACAGATCTCCTACTGAAGTGCAATTTCACCTTCATAACTACCACCACAGAGAGCAGAAGAGGGTGTGTTGAAATGGTTTGGACATATGGAACATTTGCTCACACTCAGTCTCTAGCTGTAACGTGTAATGCACTGAAACCACAGCTCCCTTTCCACATCCAGGCCCTACAGACCTTTCCATGGTTTACCCCAGACGCTTCACATGCCCTGGTTCAGTCCACTGACAGCACGTC
>JAYMFT010072292.1:0-14546 GCA_038088735.1 Panulirus argus
ACACACACACACACACACACACACATATATATATATATATATATATATATATATATATATATATATATATATATTCTCTCTCTCGAACAAACTTAAGCATATCTTTCTCCTGCTTTGTACCATAAGCCAGACCTCTTATTCGGGTTGATGCAGTATGACAGCAGTACAGGAGGAGGTCAGCAAGACCCTCGCCAGACCCTGCCATCTGCCGCGTCTTCTTCAGCCGAGCGGAACTCAAGGCCACATGGCTCAAGGATTCTGGGTCGCATCACAAGTAATCTATTCAGTGAAAAACTTACCCTTAAAGAATCTGGGTGTAGACAGATCTGTACGTGAGCGACTAAACACATTTGAACTACTTAATTCACTTAATTATCGGTACTGAACTTGGCTGTGTACATGTTAAAATAAAGATGGATAGTATTCAAAGCGAGACTTGCTAATGTTTTTTCTTTTTCATGTTCCTGAAGCCTTTAAACACCTAAACCAGAACACCTCTCCTCTCTCTCTCTCTCTCTCTCCTCCTGCCTTATTGACAACAAAGCCCCACAGACCAATCCTAGGTTTATACTGACCTCCTCAAATATCCTAGTATAGTCCAGTGCTTTCTCCTCGTTTCCTCCACTTCTGACTTATATATGTCTCTCCTTGTTGGTCCTCTCTGTATGTCCAGACCATTCCAGCAAATCCTGCTCAGCTCTCTCAAACATAATATCGCTTACTGCCACATCTTTCTTTCACAGTGTCATTTTTCCTCTGTCAACCCTCCTCACGCCACACATTGTGCTTCCAACACGTCTATCTTCTTCCGTACTCTTGTATATGAAGCTTACGATTCGTATCCACGAATCACCGTCGGAGCTACCATACTTCACCGTCAAATATACCCATCTTTGCTCTCAGAGACAGCGATCTCTCTTTCCACACACTCCTCATCGCGCCTGAGATCATATTTCCTTCTTCCACCCTATGGTTCACTTCGACTCCCAGAGTTCCATCCCAGGTATCTAAAGCACCCTATTCCCATTGAGATTCACACTGACACCGAACTGTCTCTCTACCCTGTCAAACTAACTTCATTATTTTGCTTCTGTTGATGGTAACTCTTAAATACGTCCTTTAACTCATTCTCCCAGACTCATACACCAGCTTTTGCACTTTGTCACTCGAGTCTGCTACAGTTGCTTGGTCATCTACAAACAGCAGCTAACTCACTTCCATGCCCCTCCCCCAACACTAACAGACTGTAAACCCACTCCTCTCTCCAGAGCCCTCCCATATACCTCCCTTACCACCCCCATCCATTAACAGGTTAAACAGCCATGGTGACATCACACACTCCTGACGTAGACCTACCTTCATTCGAAACAACTCACCCTTCTCTCTTCTTACTTGGACACGCGCCTTACTCTCTTAATTAAAACTCTTCTGTGCTCTAATAATTTTCCTTCCATACCATACACTCGTAGCACTTTCCACAATGCATCTCTGTCAACCCTCTCATATGCTTTTTACAAATCCAAAAATGCCACATACAGCTCATCGTTTATCAATTATACATCACACATAATTCTACATAGCTAACATGTGGTACACACTTCTTCCAACACTTCTATCACCACAATGTTCCTCCTCAGTCTGAAAATATGGCCGAAATTACAAACATTATCACGACACGGTTAGGTAGTTTGCAAAGGAGTAAGCAAGAATACAGTGCACTGGAAAGCATGCATCATTAGACCGCAGGGTTCTTTCGAGGCTATTTTGTATTTGTGGGAAAAATCTTAGAAATAACGTTGGTGAGGTAAAACAAGCAAATCGGACACATGAAATGGGAAAATGCCTTCCGAATTTAACTGTAACTAGGGAGAAGCAAATAGAATCAACTGTAGACTTGAAGCGAAATCCTTGTCAAATTTATGCTTAAACATGAGTATGTTATTTATTGCAGCTACTCTCATTGACAAATCATTCCACATGTTTACAGTCCTGTTGAAGAAAACTGTACTTTAAATCAATCGAAGTAACACATTTGCCACAAGATGGTACACAGCACTCTAAGTGAAATCAAACAAATTTGGCTTTAAAATGCTACTCAGATGAAGTAATGGTGATTATAAAATGGTAATCTCAAACCGAAAAAAGAGACAGGCTAAGAAGTAAAAGCAGAGGGAAAGAAGGAGATAAAAATCTCAAAAATCCCGGGGAAAACTCGAAGCTTGTTGAAAAAGTCTGTTTTTAGTAGGATGAGGACCAGACAGCTGGGGGTGTAGTTCGTTAACAACACGGAACACGTCTGGTTTTATGCCCCGCTTCTCTCTACCTTCTGATTGCGTCTCTCATTTCTCATTACATCGTAAATGCTTCCTCCTGCCTCTTTAATCCGCCTATCATCATTCACATAGTCTCCCATCGACTCGGTAGTTCTGCCATTCTGGCAAAAATTCACCGTAGGTACGCATAAGTAGGCAGGTACCGTCCGCCGCCTTTCGCTGTCATTCATCTCTCAACGTCTCGTTCCTGCCTGTCCTCGCTAGTGTTCGCTGTCACCCACCTCTCAGTGCTTCCTTCCTGCCTCTCTCCACCGATTGTATTGTCACCCGTATCGCAATATGTCCTTCATACTTCTCCCAGCCACTTCTTATCCTCAAATGTCTCGCAACACCTCTTTATGGAAAACTGTACTACCATAAGATGACCTCGCGGTGGTATTTTAGAACCCTGATGGACATAAGGAAATTTGAATGACAGTATGATTTGGGGCCAAGGGAGCAATACGTACGTACCCATAATGACTCATTCTCGAACAGTTATGACCCAGGCGGACTTCGACAAGGTACTGATTTGCAAGGTTACACATAGGACTCAGACCCAAGGGCCGGAGAGACCCAAGAACTCTTTTCTTTATGTCCGGAGATCTCCTACTCGTCCGAAGCTAATGCTTCACGTCTGCACCCATATAATGCAAGAGAAAAAGCTCTGAACAAAGACCGATAGTTTGTATGAACGGAGGACGTTCTTCACGCATCAACATACATAATAAGCATTTACTTCAGAGAGTAGTGCATCCTGCAATGTCAGTGTCAACAGATGAAATCTGTGTTGTTAATGAAGCAAGATATGCGATGGCATAAACTTGTGTGTACTTGTCGGTACACTCTCTCTCTCAAACAATTTTTTCTCTTCATTGAAATTCTGAGGTTTAATGGTTATCATTTCTAATCTTCAAGCTAAAGAACGCAGATATGTGCATCGACTTTAAATGGCTGCACTTTTTTTTTCCCCTTTGTTGTACAATGTTCCCGTTATAAACTAGAGAGATGACCTCTACGGTTGAATGTTTCTTATGGTCGACTCTGGTCTTCACGAAGTCATTCTTTCAGTCCCGGATCCTGCCACAGATTCAGGCAGCATGTTTTAGTAATTTTAACCAAAACATGAATTTTGAAAACGCCAGTTAAAGAAAATGGATACTTTCAATTGTAGATTATCTTACCGCACTTATTTGGTGCATCTGCATTCTTATTGTGGTTTCCGGTTGCTCTGGCTTTGTATCTTCTGAAGAAATATTCACTGTCGACACCATCAAACTGATTTAGAAGCTTGAAGGCTGCCACTAAGTCGCCTCTTAGCGTTTTCTCTTCCATGGTGAGCAAGTTCAGGACACCTAGTATCGTTCGCTGTCGCTTCCCTCCAAGAAAAAAGGTCGCCAACATCGGGAGAAACAATGCTACTGGCCAATGTTTACATGCGATCGTTGGCATGAGATTAGTCGTTATTTTCATATTTTTTTCTGTTCTGTCTGTATCATGCGCCGTCCTCCTTAGTCTGAGCAGTGTCTTTAAAAATCCTAACCAGCGCTCATGTCTTTCTTACCTGCGTCTCTCCGGGACACACCGACGCTATGCTTAAATACATCTTGTGACCACGTATATTGCTGCAAAAATTAAAGCATTTGTTTATCTAACTCTGAAATCAATTTTGGCGGGGAATATAGTTCCGAGCATTTTGCACGTCACCAACCATTAAAAAAGGACAAATAGCACAGATTATTCTTTCAAAACCTAACAAAACCCAGCAAAATCCTAACATATCCTAAACTTACCCAAACAGACTTAATCTAACAGACACTAAACTAACCTGACCCAATATATCTGAAACGTTTATGGAAGAAAATACCACGCGCTCTCTTTACGGAACAATAATCACATCGTATTTCAAATCTTCCACACGATTTTCCTCTTTTTTTCTTCTTTCTTTTGGAACGCAGGAAACTTTTCGTACCGGAGGAAATGGAATTCCAGTCCAGTAACAAATCTTATCTATTTTCTTTCGTTTTTATCATAGCACTTTCTATTCCCGTATTTTCACCTGGGAGAAACTCTCGCCACGGATGATCATTGCGCATGTAACACTAAATGCAGCTTTGATTTGATTAGGAAATGTTGGAGTAAGGCAGACAAAAATATGAATATGGGCTGCTGCAGACTTAAGTGTGTTAGACAGAGTTCCGAGCCATCGCTCCACTTCCATCCATCCCGTGCACGCCTTTCTTCCTCCTTCGTGTTCAGCGGTCTTGAAATATGTTGTTCGTTTTCAACTGAAGATACTTTTCCACATTTCTCCACTCCCTGACTTTCTTCATTTTCCCTGCACATTTTCAGTCTCCCTGACGCCTTTACTTTCTCCCTCCTTTCACTAAAATTTTCCCCCCCTCCCTGTGCTCCCTTGACTTTTCCCTTCATTACTTCTTACCTTTCACTCGCCAGACTTCCTACTTCTCTCACTCGCTTATTGTTCCCCTCGGTTCTCCTATACTAAACACTCCTCACTCCTTAAAAGCTTCCTGTTCTTGGCCAAAGTCTCCTTTTCCTTGTCATTCGTCATTCATCACAGCCTCCTAAACTTCCTCGTTTTTAATTCGTAATCATCATCATTTGTGTCTCTCTAACCTTCACACTTAATTTCTCCGTTCTCTATCTATTTTTCTGAACACTTCCCATCTATACCTTCTGAGCTTGCTAAATCTTCATACCCCATTTCATTTTATCTTATTTTTACTTTCAAACTTCAACGCTCCAGTAGGCACTGTCTCTCACCTTACTCTCTCTTTCTCTTCCTTTCCCACTTCTTAAGCTTATAACCTCTTATCATTCACGCCTATTCTCTTCTTCACATATCTCCTTTTTCACAACTCTCTTCTTCCTTACATTTATTCATGCTCTCTGTGGCTGATGTGTTCATTTCAGTTTCGTTTGTTGCCCAAAGGGATACCTAGAATCTTTTTTTTTTTTTTTTTAGCTGAGACAACACAGAACATCCAAATTCAAAAGATTTCACATTTGCCTGCTACTAAATGTAGCGCAACCATGGACTACAGGAACCTTTGCAAAGACGTGATTATTAATTGATGGATAAATATATGAATATATCATTTCTCTATTAGTATATATATATATATATATATATATATATATATATATATATATATATATATACATATTCAAATTAAATTCAGAAAGGTTTCAGCAACATTTTCTACAATAAAAGGATCTAATTCATACATGCCTTGACTGATACTCAACATTCTGTCCTCATGGTACTTAATGACACTAGATTCTACAATATTTCTTTCATCTCTGTCTTTACATTTAGCAACTACTTTGGCATTCTCTCAGTCAACTGGGTGATTACTTTTACTGAAATGTACAAAGGGAGTATTAGACTGCTGACCAATACGTATGCTATATCCATACTGGTCAGCAATATAGATGGGCTCGTCTGATTCTCTCTGACCTTCGTAACTCGGGACCGTTTTCCTAGTGACTGTACAAGGATGGTGGACTCGGTAGCTTGTGGAGGGTAACTGACGTGTCCCAGCCGTCTACGTCCTATTGGCGGGCCATCATAGAGCTGTATGGCGGTGGACATGTTTGTCTGGATGTTGATGACAGGTGTTTTCTCTCTAATGTGAATGGCTTCTAATATCTATAGTCTCCTCCGATCACTGCAGCTAGTAATGATTGTGGTGTTATTCACTATAATTGCCCTCGTTGGTCTCGTTCCATACTCTTTTTCATGTTGTTTGATTGCACCTTCTTGTAAGTGGAACGAGAGGCGGCGGCTCAGGGTGCAGAACGTATGTCCAATATAGTTCATGTGGTGGGGCTGACAGTCCCCAATATCGCAACGGTACTCATATACCACTTTGGAGCTATTCAAACTTCCAGAACGACCTACCATATTGTTGTTCATTAAGAGCGAGCATGTTTTCGGGTTGTCGTAGTATATTTTCTGTTTTCTTTAGAAACGTTGTCATTGATTGAATTTTGGTGATCTATAAGTAAACTCGAATATGTAGCTATCTGAATTCTCTCCGATAAAACATTTTCCTTTTTGCCACAACCTACAGAACCTAATATACATCACTACCACTTTCTTGTAGATACCAGCCTCTACATCCTTACTACCTACTTAACCAGCATCTACACCAGTACTACTTACAGTACACACATCGACACCGCCACTTACTGAACCAGTATCAGCACCATTATAACCTACATCAACACCGATAGGACCAGCAATAGCATCAATACAACCTACATTACCAACATATGCACCACCACTTTTGAATCTAGCATCAACAGCAATACAACCTACAATACTAGTATCCACACCAACACTTACAACCAGCATGAGAACAGCCTCCAGTGCAGTCATCTCTGCCAAGATTTATAGAACCGGCATTTACACCACCACCACCACCACCTACAAAGCCAGCCCAGCATGTACACCACAGACCATCTATACCACTAACACCTATACTCTCACCACGTACACCAACACCAGCTCCACCACCAACACTACGAGCACTGACGCCCACTCGCGTACGTTAATGAATAACGACTTTTGTGATCAACGGAGTTCAGCCACCAACACCCAGATCCTAGCTAATACGAGTCGATCTTTCTCTCCTCCCTCCTTTCTCCCTGGCACTAAACCTTTGCCTCTGGCCCTTTCGTCTCCCTGTATACCCTTGCCCCTCCCTTTATCTTCTCCACCCACCTCTCACCGCCCCCTTCAGCTTTACTGCTCTCTTCGCTGACCTGCCTCACCCTTTGGCGGTCAGCCACATCTAACAACACCCCGGACGCCTACCGCCCACCTCCTCCTTCATCCTCCCACTCACAACCGGTTAAGTCGCTCGCCACCACCACCACCACCACCACCGCCGCCCACCACTGGGCTGATTATGCCCTCACCACCCTCGCTCACCATACACACCCACCGTGCCTATCACCACCACCTTCATCCATCAAGAGCGAAGCTTCTCACAGACATTGCTCACCACCGATCAAGTTGCCCCACCACAGCACCTGCAACAACCAGTGACTGTTTCCTTCGGTTTCAGTCCGTTCTACACATATCCTCCCAGTTGCGGCAGTGTAAACTACCTCACAGCCAGTCAGTCATGACGACCATCGCCCAAGAACCACTGCCCACAAGGATCACTTCGCATTGAAGCTATGACTAACAGCAGCTATACCGACCACACTAACCGATCACACCTAACCAACCCAAAGCAGAGACAGTATGCCGTACCAGGAACTCAGCACCAACTATATCCCATAGAAAATACCATCCATGGTAACTACAGCCTGAAGGAACTACCATACACGGTGACTAGAGCCAGCAGTAACTACCACCCACAGTAACTATAACCTACAGTAACTATAGCCTGGAATATCTAGGATCCATAATAATTACATCCCACAGTAACTGTCACCCGCAATAAAGATAGGCTGGGTAACTACAAGCTACGGTAACTATATCCTGAAGTAACTGCCACCCACAGTAACTACGGTCCACAGTAATCACCTTCCACACTGACCATCACACATAATAATTACCACTGAAAGAATCTACATACCACAGTAAATATTGCACAGGTCAAACGCATTCTCAAGCATATGACGGTCTGACAAACTAGCTAACTCTCGAAATAATTACCACCCATATTAATTCCTCAGTAACTAGCTCCCAGAGTGAGTACTACCCACTGTGACTAACGGACCCAGTAACTACTGCCTGCAGTAATTATCGCTTCTTAATTATTTCAACACCACAATGGATAAAGCCTGCAGTAAGTATCACCCACCGTAGTTGCCACCCCCTAGTAAATATCATCCACGCACACACACACACACACACACACACACACACACACACACACGGATAATCATGTCAGAAAACACTGACAAATCTTTCATTTTCCAGCGCCTTTCCCTCACACTGTACATCCGAGAGGAGGACACATTCCCTCAATACCAAGCAAAGTTTCTCCCTCTCGGACGCTGTGTCTCGTGCCTACAGGTTAAGACTTTCACTCCCAGGCATCTTCCCTGACTCCTGGGTATCATCTCCCTCCACCACACACCATGATTAACATCCACTCACAATGCCAACTCCGAGCCAAAGGTCCGCAATCTGGGACATCATTTCTTACTTCTGAGAGAATCTCTCTAGCCTTTCCTCCCTCAGTCCCTTCAATTTAATTTCCTCATATATATATATATATATATATATATATATATATATATATATATATGAGAAGGTTTATTCACAGGTACGTCTGTTCTCAAGGCTGTAATGTTTATATTCATGGAATTTTCGTCAATGGGACTACATGAAGATTTATATATAACATGAAAGTGAAGTATTAGGATCCTGTCCTTATATTAGAACAGGTTGCCATTAGAAATTTAGGGATATCAGTGCAATCCTTATATCAACTGTGGTGTAATTGACCTCCGAGGTGTAGAGGTCAGCGTTGCTGACCATGACCCATTCGCAGGCCTCCCGGGGTCGAGGGTATAGGTTCGAATCCTGATTGCGTCAGTCGGTCCACATTTAACCCAGCTGTTTATCCTCCTGTAGGAGATTATCGATGAATTAAGTACCTGGCCTAGGCTAGGATATATATATGGTGTTCATGGTAAGGCACTGATTAGGACATATAGCTACCCATGCCGTCCCACCTAACATAAAACATTAATTTTGCTTGTAATCTGAAAAAAAAGAAAAATCCCCTAAGAGTGAAACTAACTGGTCCTCAAAATGGTGATTTCCTATTGATTACATGCTTAGGTACAGTCTATGTATGGGAACTGCTTGAGTAAACAACAAAAACAAGAGTAGTCCATAGTGCCCAAGGACCAGTTAACTAACCATCCAGAAAACTCGATAAGGAATCCATTTATTTACCTGTCTTCTTCATAGAACTTATCTTGTCAAAAGTCTTGGGTGAGCCATGACTCAAATTTATGAATAAGAATGCGATTACTTATTGTGAGTGTTGTAGACTTGTACATAGTGCTGAATAAAGTATGAAGAACAAGCATAAGCTGAGAAATAGGCGGTGTGGAGGCTGAGACATAAGACAGCATGGTCGAAGGTCACATAAGTGTGAAGACTGATAGATGAGGAAGTATGAAGTCTTTAAGAGTTAAGGCAGTGTGAGGGATGAGAGATAAGGCAGTGTGAAAGCCACACAGTTAATGTAAGCACTAAGGATGAGAGGCAGGGCAGTGTGAAGACAGAGATAAGGCAGGAAAAGAGAGGCAACGACCGTGGAAAGGCAACTGAGATAAAGCGGTACGTAAACTGACAATATAATTTTCACAGTGACAATAATAAAAAACAATCCACGTCGTTATGATTACATCATTACAATCCTACTCACACCCATGAGTCTCTGGTAATAATACCCCCGCCCTACAGAAATGTGCATTCCAGAAATGTTTGTAGAAGTCACTCCAACACACACACACACACACACACACATCCGGTGCTCAGAATATGCACCGTGTTATTTATACAACCACCACCTCCCAACGGTACCTGTCTTCTGCTGCCGCCGCAGGGTCATCGTGCGCTCTTTTTGGTCGAACAATATTAGAATTCTCTCGAGTATTTGTACTCTTCAACCCACTGTTGTATTTAGTTGTATTTGAAGTGTTATGCCAACGACCGTGTGTGCGTGTTTAGTCGTGAACGCGCGTTGATAAGGCTCGACAGTTAACGGATTTCGTACGAAGGTTTTTCTCCAAAATGGATTATTGTTAAATTGCTTTAGCGTAAAAAACTAGAGAGGTGGTTATGGAAGATCTTAAAGTATTAGCTATGATAGATATGTGCAGTCGAAACATACATAATTATTTTCCCTTGTTTCTATTAGGTTTATGTAATTACGTCGTTCACATAAGTTTTAAACGATCTTAAACGTTTAGTGATGACAGATTGGCCTGAATGTACTTTTTGCTTTTAATGTTTTGAGGACTTCTTGGATGTGATACTTTGTACTTTTTGATCGTATAGTTTTCAGGAAGTCTGTTCGTTCTCTTGCTGAAGTTAAACGGGCCGCCAACAGGCAAGGGCCCGTCTCTCTCTCTCTCTCTCTCTCTCTCTCTCTCTCTAACTTGTAAGAAAAATTCGTAAGTAGAATAGGGCAGGAGACATTGATGATCTGTATCTCCCAAAACGATTTTGAATTACCATTTTATTTTCGAATGAATGACAAGTTCTCTTATATTATCAGTCAAACTGGTCTGAAAGCTATAAAGCAATACAGATCTATTCCGTTTTGAAAACCCATCCCATAAGAAGAAGTGGTTGATATATAACTCGTTTTCTGCTTAATATATGACGCCTTTTCTATATATCATACGACGCGTTTTCTCTATATTCTGCGATGTCAGGAGTCATCATTTCTTGAGAGAAGCAAAGCTGTTGCAAAAGGCTTTTCATTTTTATGCTTTTAGGCTCCGGTCACGGACAAACGTCTTTATGCAGGCCAGGCCTGAAAGATATAAAAAGGCTAAAAAGAGATACACGCATATTAGGAGAGATAATAATAATAATAATAATATTATATTTTATTAAGAAAAATTATGTTACATAACTTTCTAACAGAAAAACTTAAAAATGATACATAAAATTAATGTGAAGAGAAAACTATTTTTTACATAGAGCTGCAAGGCAGTAATTTAGTTCAAGGTAGTCTAAACTACAGAATAAGAGGCCATCTTTTATATCAATTAATTCCTTGATGAGGCAGATTTCGGCAGGTACAGTGTTATAGTTATTCAGACATTTCAAAGATGTTTTTATGTTTGAGATTGACAAACCATGAACTTCCTCTTTGGTAATACCTAGCTCATGACAGATAGTCTTAATGTTATTGGAAAAAGGAGATCCAGAATTCTGTAAAGCGTTAAGGAACAAGAATTTTATAAGCGAAAACATGAACAAAGATTTTAGAAGTGGAAAAACCTGCTTGCTAAAAATAAAAGGGTCAGGTCGTAACTGTACATAAAAGACACAAGGAGGTAAAATGTTCCTAAGCTTAGCGGTGTAAGGATAGAAACAGACTTCACGTCACGTTGAGAGGTGCAGTAAGTGCAGGAAGTAACCTCATAAGATGAATTCTACCAAGTATATTCCACAATGTACAATACATAGATAGATTAAGGATGTAATAAGTCAAGTTCATATTACTGCTAATATCCGACAAGTACAGGTTCAGGTGTGAACAATTTTCTTGGGTTTCTGACTTCATGGACGGGTTGTGGAATGTGAAGTATTTAAAGGAAGGTTTGTTAAGAAGGTTCATGGAAGTATTGACTGGTGGGACGAGTTTATGGGAGGTGAATTTCGGAAGAGTTTTGTTGGAGGGTTCTTGTAAGTGCTAAATAGAGGAGGCAGATACTGAGGGTTGCCGAATTTAGGAGGAGCTTTTTGAAGGGTTCTTGCCAAGGAGTGTTGACTGAAGAGACGAAGTTGTTGGAGGGGGTTGTTGCAGTGCTGTTGGGAGTGCGATGAGGTAAAAAAAGAAGGATGATAGTAACAAGGTGGTTAATGGATCCTTTGGTTCAAACCAGGTCCTCCATTGTTAGTCAGTCTGGTCATGTTTCTGTCAAGTTAGATATATAAGTATTTATACGCTAAGATAGCAACAAATGATACAGAGATCTGAAGGAAATTCTAAATGTATTAGTGTATCGACAATTGGCATTTTGAAAAACTGTCACCACCAGTGAGTATTGTTAAAGCAAGTGCCTGGCTAATGTGGCTGTGATAATAAGAATTGAAAAAATGAACCCGTTTTTTTTTTAATTGTTTATAATTACCCCAAAACCAATTTCTGTGAAACACCTCTGGTGTTACCATGGACCTTTCTAAAAGCTTCGCTGTTTCCAGTAATGGGGAAACGTAGACTTCATTGGATTGAGTTTTTTTTTTTCACGAAACTGTGCACGGTAAAGATGACTTTTCACTCGCGGTGGAACCTCGAGCAGGGGGAGTCCGGTAACACCGATTCTTGTTTTCGAAACTATACTGAAGTACTGATTTTTTTTTCGAAAAACCAGTGAACTTTATTTTCGAAACTTTATTGAAACTGAACGTTTCTTGAAGTTTGTTGAAGTAGTGAATCTTAGCCTTATTTGCAAAACTATCTTGAAGCAGTGACCTTACTGCAAAAAACATTTTAAAGCAGTGAAGATTGTTTTCGAAACTTGATGCATTGAACCTCACCCTTCTCTGCGAAACTGTCTTTCGAGCAATGAACTTTATAACCCTTCATTACGAGACGGTTTTGAAATAACGAGACGGTCACTTCGTCTCTCTTAAGTTTGTTGACAGGCATGAACCCAACACGGCTGTGTTCCACGGTCTGTCCTGCGGCAGTTTGTAAACAAAGCATCGCAAGCCTAAGAGGGTATATAACCTCTTCCTTCCGGAGAAGCAACTCGAAGGGAACTTTTGTTCCTTGAGATAAGTTCTACGAGCTTTCTAGCCTTGCCTCAGGTGAAGCATTGTCGTAAGTACACAGAGGGATACGGAGGAGATCCCCTCTCTCTCTCTCTACTTGTGATGGATTATATGTATTTACAAACGTAATTACTATTTGTTTATTACAGGGAGAGAGAGAGTTTTCCTACTTTTGTTACTCCGTCTCTTAATTTTGTATAAGTACCTTGGCTTTACTCCCTCACACACACACCCTAGCTTATGCTTCTGTGTGTATGTGTGTGTGTGTGTGTGTGTGTGTGTGTGTTCGCTCGTTTGCGTGGATGAGTTTGTATGATTACAATGACCGTGACAATGTATTCATGGTACGAACAAACACTCCGGTCATGCTTTGCAGATTATTAGCAAACATCGGCATATCTATCGTCATTCATTATTCATTCAGCACGTAGAGCAAATACGTAACACGAGACCAATTGGCTCATAACGGGGTCTATATCCAGTGTCCTCTTTTTTTTTCTATTATTTATTATTATCATTATTTATATCTAAACTGCTCATCTATTGAGACGACTCTTGTGTAATCTAACCATCTCTGCTAATAACAATCATTTCAGTATATTACTACCTATTGTCAGAGTCGTTCCTCATCTTTGTATATCACGAGATATCCTCATCAAAGGCCATATATCTTGCCCTGATGTTTCGTATAAGCAGCCATCGTGGGAGAATTATGTTGGAGTTTCCCCAAAAAAGAAAACGGGATTAGGAGTGTTGGTATTTTCTATTCTAGATGCGTAACTAATGTATTTCTACTTTTCAGTATGTAGCACGCGAATGTGCTTGTTCTCCTGTCTTTAGTCAGACAGACAGCCAGAAAGACTTTCTTTGGGGAAAAAATAATGTGAAATGATTGAATAACACAGTGATGGTTCACCTTAGCCAGGAGTCGGTCTTATGCAAAGGTCACTCAATGCTGTATATACCTGAGCGTCGGAAAGACGATACTGTGGTGAGTGAGGCTTTACCGCGCTGTATATCTTGACTGATCAACAGCAGTGAGACTGTGTCTCCGTGGTGTGTCTGTGACGGGACGGACGGCTGGTTCTTGGAGTGAAGAAGAGACCGAAGCATTACAAGTTGCAGGTTGTCAGTGTGAAGGAACGCTGACGGAGGGTAGTGGAGAGAGCCACAGGGTGAGGGATGGGTGATGGGGGAGTCACAGGATAAGGGACTGTGGGTGGAGGAGCCACATGGTGAGGGAGGGATGATGAGGGAGCCACACGGGAGGAGAGATTAGCCCGGGTTGAGGCAAAAAAGACAGACATTCAGGAACTGATAGACGAACGGAATAGCGAAGCTACACGGATGACCGAAGGCGTAAATAAAAGACATAAACGTAGTATCTGAATGACGTCATGAACCAACAATGAAAAGAATATAAACAAAAAGTTAGCAAAATGTTATGAATAAGGTAATAAACGTACAGAGTATAAGCAAGGAAGGAAAAGGAGAGGTTGGACATGGAGAAGCTAAACTGATTCTCGCATAACACGACATCAATACTTTCCCTTCCATTGCCACGGACTAAGGCTGTAAAATTTTCATTGTCTTGCATTATATAAGACTTTTGAGCGTAGTGAAAGTCAGTTAGAAACGGGGAAACTGATATATATATATATATATATATATATATATATATATATATATATATATATATATATATATATATATAT